>JAUIRK010000833.1:0-63228 GCA_030549495.1 Nectonema munidae
AGTATTAGTTTTTCCTTTTTTTTTATAAATTAACCTTCGTTTTTTTTATTGTTCAGTATAATGTTTATCTAATAAATTTAAAATTTTTTTTGAAGTGAAAAATGTAGATCGAATGTACAAGTTTTGTTGGATAATCGTAGTCCACTATTTATTTTTAGATTTTCATAAAATCATTTTAGTTTTCGGTTTTTTATAAATTAACATTAGTTTTTTACTTCTTTTGAATTAATCATCCAAAATTTAAGTGCGAGTTTGATTTACACTTTGATTCGAAAAAAATATGTTTTGGATAAATATTATTTTTATTATTGTTTACTTCATATAAATTTCTAAAGAGAAGATAAATAGATCAAAATATGTGTTTTAATCAATTTTTCTCAATAAGTAATCTCATTAATTTATTTTTTTTTCACGTGTATTAATAAGTTTTTCTCAATAAGTAATCTCATGGAATTTATTTTTTTTCACTATAATCCTAAATTTATTTCTATATTTTTATAAAATAATTATAATTTTCGAATCTAACACGTGTGCGCATGCATCCACATTGAAGAAATAATGAGTTTTGTTGGATAATCATAGTCTACTTTTATTTAGTTTAGATACAACCTTTCTAATTTTTAACGAAGGGCACTCGTTATTTTTATACCGACAGTGTGCGAAGAATAAATCACATTATTGATTCTAAAACCATTGTTATTGATTTTAGCGGTTAACTATGCGAAGAAAGATTAACACATGTTGCATTACGCGTTTGTGAGCGCAGGAAATTCTTATCTCGCATACGCTTCACCACATCTTTAGCACGCGTGTGTGGTTTATTTTATCGGGCTAGTGTACGCTTAGTTTATTTGTAGTGTTCCTAGCTTAAATCTTAGTCAAATATTAAAACGCTTATAACTTTCACATTTCTCAACAAAATGCATCATGCGATATACCAAATTAAAGCATTTTTTATGGGCTTTCAGAATACATTACTTATATCACAAGTACTTAAGAAATACCTTTTACTGTTTTTATTTTCCATGGGCTTCATACCATTAATTAGCAGATAAGGGATGCATTTTAAACTAAAGCTCCTTTCATTAGGACAAATTTTTACCTATATTATGTGACAATTTCCAGCACAATTATAAAGCGACTCTACTCTCAGAATCTAAATTTATTTGTAGATTTTTATAAAATAGTATTAGTTTTTCCATTTTTTTATAAATTAACCTTCGTTTTTTTATTGGTCAGTATAGTGTTTTTCTAATAAATTTAAAATTATTTTTGAAGTTAAAAATGTAGATCGAATGTACAAGTTTTGTTGGATAATCGTAGTCCACTATTTATTTTTAGATTTTTATAAAATCATTTTAGTTTTTGGGTTTTTTATAAATTAACATTAGTTTTTTTACTTCTTTTGAATAATCATCCAAAATTTAAGTGCGGGTTTGATTTACACTTTGATTCGAAAAAAATATGTTTTGGATAAATATTTTTTTTATTATTGTTTACTGCATATAAATTTCTAAAGAGAAGATAAATAGATCAAAATATGTGTTTTAATCAATTTTTCTCAATAAGTATTGAAGCTATGAGGTAGCAAAATATGAACAGAAAGTTTGATATTTTTTGATTTTTTAAAGAATATTTTTCGATTCTTTGATCACAGAATTTTATTTTAATTATTTGACAAATATAATATTTAAAATCGTGCAAATTGCAAAGTATAGGTATTTTAAACAAAACAGTAATATATTTGAAGAAATAATTTTCAGTATAAAGAGTTTAGAAAACTCTTCTCTAATATGTAATGATATATTCTCATAACCTGTACGGTTGAACGCGGGTAGACAACTTGCGTGTTATCTCCAACCCGTATATTATGATGATTCTTCTCCAACCTGTATTCTACGATGATTCATCTCCAAACTATATACTACAATGATTCATCTCCAACCTTATACTACGATGATTCATCTCCAACCTGTTTACTACGATGGTTTCTATTCCATGTACAAATAACTAGGGGGACAATGTTCAACTTTCTGTTCACATTCTGCTAGATGTAAGATTTGATATACCTCATTCGGGGAGACGATGCTACATAAGTTATTACCTATATACATTTGTATACTACGTTGGTTCATCTCCAACCTGTATACCGCGATAATTCATCTCCAACCTATATAATATATTTTATCAAATAATCAAAATAAAATTCTGTAATCAAAGAATCGAAAAATATTCTTTAAAAAATCAAAAAATATCAAACTTTCTGTTCATATTTTGCTACCTCATACGATGTTACAAAAGTTATTACCTATACTTTGCAATTTGCACGATTTTAAATATTATATTTGTCGAATAATCAAAGAATCGAAAAATGTTCAAATCAAAAAATATTTATTCTTTTTAAATATATCGTTGGCTCCCCTTACTTTTAAAATTGAAAGATAAACCTAGTCTTTAATAATTAATTTTTTATCAAATTATGCACATACGAAACTAAAAGTAAGGGGAGCCAACGATATATTTAAAAAGAATAAATATTTTTTGATTTGAACATTTTTCGATTCTTTGATTATTCGACAAATATAATATTTAAAATCGTGCAAATTGCAAAGTATAGGTAATAACTTTTGTAACATCGTATGAGGTAGCAAAATATGAACAGAAAGTTTGATATTTTTTGATTTTTTAAAGAATATTTTTCGATTCTTTGATTACAGAATTTTATTTTGATTATTTGATAAAATATATTATATAGGTTGGAGATGAATTATCGCGGTATACAGGTTGGAGATGAACCAACGTAGTATACAAATGTATATAGGTAATAACTTATGTAGCATCGTCTCCCCGAATGAGGTATATCAAATCTTACATCTAGCAGAATGTGAACAGAAAGTTGAACATTGTCTCCCTAGTTATTTGTACATGGAATAGAAACCATCGTAGTAAACAGGTTGGAGATATATATATATATATATTTTAAAAATTTTGAGAAAAAAAATTACTATTGATATGATTTCATCGTTATTTGGATCTCTGGTTCCATCTGCTTTCAAACATAAATACGAGACCTCATCTGAATTCATTTCTGTTACCTAACACATATGATGTCATAATGCTGATAAATTCATTTTTAATTTCAGGAGAAGTGTATTTGGCATCATGACAAACCTAAAACAATATATAAATTTCATTTAGGAAATTAAAAATGAATAGATAAAATACTTCTCTGAGTTTATTATCCTTTTTCATACTGAATTCAAACAACCCGTTTGGAGAATCTTCCCAATTGAAATCTAGATCATCAATTTTTGAATCATTTCCCTTGAATGGTAACTCGTTGATTGCAAGAAATTGCACAACATCAATAATTGCTTTGATATAATATCTTTAATAATAAAAAACAGATTAATAATGACGGTTATATAATCAGAAAAAAATATGTAAACACAAACCTGTTATTTTGAAGTTGATTTTCATTTAATAAACTTGAAATATTTTTATTAGTTTGGAATCTATTTTTAAATTCCATCCATTTAGAAAATGGTAAAATATGATTAGAAGATTTTTCATGTTTACTAAAGCCTTTATCTTTGTCTAAAGCATGTTTCCAGTTTGTGTAGCCATATTTCGTAAAGGTTTCATCGTTTTCTTTGTCACTTTGTGAATAATTTCTACAAACAAAACAAAAGACAGCATTTTTAATTAGACAGTATTCCAGCCATGGTCTTCCTTCAAAGCACTCTTTTTTAAAATCACGTATACGATCTCCATATTTTTTTGGATTATATTTCACATTTTTTGGCTGTGAAGGGTTTTCACTATTCAATTTGAAAAACTGAAAATAACGAACTTCAGTTTCTTGTCTATAAATATTAAAAAATCCAAAAATTAGAATCATATCAATAAAAATGCTCAATTATGAAAAGTACTAATTATTCTGTTAATATACCTTGCAGTTGATTCTTCAGTCGAAGTCTCATTTCTAACTTCAGAAAAGGTTGAAACATCTGCTGTGTCACTATCAGCAACTTGTGAAGTTTTGCTTTTAAAAAGATAGAATATTTTTGTTTGACCTTTAGTATCAGCGACAACTTTAATAGACTTTCTACGACTATGCATTTATTTGAGTATAATACGAGTCAAAAACAATTTTTATATTAAAACTAAATACTTTTAATCGTATATATAAATTTCAAAAAGAAGTAAAGAAAATACTTTATTGGGGATGAAAAATTTTTTCAAGCTACCATCGTTAGTTCATTACACAACTGGCGTAAAAAGAAAAAAATAAAATAAATAATATTAAAACTACAAAAAATTGTTGACTTGGAATATGGAGAAAATAAATATGATATATTAAACTAAATATACAAAATGTTTTTATGAAAATAGAAAAATAATATCGTGAATATTTACTAAATTTAAGAAGGAAGTTAGAGGGGAGGGGCACACTAAGAAGTCGAGGGGGGGGGGGGCACGGCCCCCTCCTAGCTATGGCCCTGGGGATGGGTGTTATGTCATGGAAATTACCCTTCTGCTAAATTTTTCGCGCCTCCCAGTTTGGAAATCGCTGCTGTAATATCAAATCATTTGTAAAATTATTTTTAATATCATCATTACTTATATTCACTATGTACTTACATGTTTTATTGACGAATGCTTGTGAAAATAATTTAGACGTATGTTTATTACACTATGTATCATATAAAATGTTTGTATTTCAAATAAAACATGGATTATTCACAAATTTTTGCCCGTTTTATTTCCTTCCTGATATAGCGAAATTCGGTTATAACGAAAAATTGGCCCCCGGTGGAAGTTTGTTAAAACCAGATTTTACTTTATTTTCAAATTTTAACAGTAGCCTATTTTTACCTATATAAAAATGAAAATTATTAGATTAAAAAATTAGGAAAGTCATATTTTTATAATATTTTCCTGTAGATAAATTTTTTCCAGACTCTTCCTATCATGACACTCCTTTTAAGTTCAGTAGAACTCCTCTAATGAGGTCACCATAGGGACCAAGTCTTTTGACCTTTATTTAGGATTGACCTCATTAGAAGAGTAGTTATGTTATTTGAGAGTAAAATGATAGCTATTTATATTTTTTTCTCTTTATATTATTTAAATTATTACATGGTTAAAAAATTGAAAAATAAACTTAAAATGTCACAGAGAAATAAAAAAAGTAAAATCTATAATGTTATTTTTATTTTGCAAAAAAACAGGAACTAATTTTACTTTTTTATAAAGTAGGTATCAATTAATGTTTGTTTTTTTGCTAGCTGTCCTAAAACCATTACTTGCTCAATGTCTTTTTCCAGTTTCGGTGCAAGATCATAGCTTTGTAACATTCCTCTTTTAAGTGCAACCTTTTTAAGATCGATTGCAGAGGTTAGAGCTCCAGACAGATTTTTTATAGAACATTCACTCTCACCAAGCCAATTATCTTCTATGTGCAAAGCCTTCGGATCTGATGAATTTTCACTGAGGACGTCTTGTACTAAATCTGCTTCCCATGTACCAGTAACTTCTTCAACGACCGGTAAATCATCATCAATTGAAATGAATTCCGTGCTTCTCTCCAAATATCAATAACATGGAGGAATTATTTCTTATTTCAGCTTATTCTTTTTCAACAAGTCAAAATTTAATTGTTGCAGCTGAACTAAATGCATTTCTGTTACAAGTATATCCTTGGTTATTAATGTTTCGAAAAATTATGACATATTTTCTCTCCAATCAACGATAAATGGTTAATCCATTGTCAACTGATTTGAATTTTAGCTAGCATTCACTATGTTTAGAGAACATTTACAAACTTCTATATTCTGATTTACACTTCCAGATTGTCTCTTACTTCTATGAACATATTTCATCAACCGATATCAAAATATTTTCGGCTTACGCTGCATATTTGTATCGATTGTCTTCAAAAAATTAAGCGCATGACTTCTTTAAATCTAACGTACTTCTGTGTGGAATATGAGTTTCTCAAAATAGACTCCCATTTCTTCACAAATGTAATAAGATTATCTTGATTTACGATTTATATAGTTTATCATGTGAACGATTTTATTTATCTTACTGATTTGTTTCATCAGCAAGAGTTTGCGCATTTGAACTTATGATGCAAAAAGCAAGCTATCTTATTTTCATTCAGTTTTTTTGCTAGAGATGCAAAACTAAGAGTGTGAATGTTAGAATAAGAGAGGAGAAAAACATCGAGGAAATTCGTTAAAGTTAATATTGTATCGACAATGGAGTACCAATCTTTAATGCCGCTCCTCAAAATGTCAAATAACACTTCTAAACGCCCAAAACTTTATACTACTGGTATATATGTATGGAAGATTGGAATAAAAAGAGTAGCAAACCATTATTATATTACTATTCAAGTCTAAAAAATCTCGATTAAATGTTTATTGATGATATATTGATGCAAATAATTATGCACCCTGACGGATAACGTGGTTGTCGAATAAGAGAGTGTTGGATAAACGAGGTCCATTACTAAAGAATCTTGTATTACAAGCCTTTTCATACGGTCTTCAGAAGACAGACATTTCTGACCTTTGAATACCAATAAGTAAATCGGTTGAACCTAGATTTCTTTTCCCGAAACATTTACAAAAGAGATCGTTTTAGAGTTATGGTATAAAGCCTTCACTTGGTTAAAACGTAGCATATCTCTCTATAGGGCTTTTTGTTATGTTTGGAGTTGTTTTACTACTAGTACATCTAAATCTGAAAGGGCTTTTTTGACCATGGGTTTCAATAACTTGTGAAAAGAAATAATCTTTCTCAATGTCCTAAGGAGAAAGTCTCAAACAAAAAATCCTTTGTAACTTGTTATATTAATTCAATTTTCGATCCAGTTTGTCAATGTATTTTGATCAAAAAGCGTAGTTATTTGAAAATTTATTGAATTTGAAATGTCCTTTCGCTGGCATAATGAAATTGCTTGATTTTCGAACTGGGGTAAATTTGATGAATTTATCAAGCTCATGGCATGATAGCTATAAATCCAACTTTTAGAGAAATGCATGATGAGTTTATGAAAAGCTATAATTCTCCAATTTATTTGTTTTCGCGATTATATAAAGAATTTGTTTTAGCACAAAGCACTATTAAGGTGATTAAAGACGAAATTCAAGAATCGGGAATGTTTTCAATCCTAATAGATGAATGTAAAAATAATAGCGAACATGAAGAATTATTATCCGTTTGTTTTTGCTTTGACTCCATCATACATGAAAGATTTTGTTATCTTGTTAAACTAGAAAGTAGTGATGCGATTACAATTAGAAACATGGTAATTCGACTTGATAAAAATCTTTCAGTTATCCGCAGTTATGGGGAAATGACAATGTTGTGTTCATTGGAAAATAATTTTTTTATAATAAATTTTGAAAATAAAAAAAAGGGCCTCTGGATTATATACTGTTAATGTCACTTCAGTGAAAATGATTTTTTTTTTAAAATTTTCTAATCATGGATTTATCTTCTTTAATCGTATATTATTTTTATTTTAAAGTTTCACCATACATAGTCAAGTCAGAAGAACTTTCTTATTTAACGAAATCCGAACAAGATGATAACACTAATGAAAAGGTAGAAGAACAAGACCAAGATGATTCCGAAGATTTAGATATTAACGAATCTGGCCAAAGTAGCAATGAAGATGATGAATCAAAAGATGACGAAGATGATGAAGAAAATGACGATTTTGAGTAGAACTCTATTTTCCTATTCCCAGATCTTTGTACATGAAATATGCTTAAAATTAAGTTATATAAAGCGTTTTTATCTAACGTTTTTTTAAATCATTTTAAGTATTCTAGTTCGCTCAAACAAGAATGCGTGTAGTGTTAGTTAAATTGCTTTTTTTATTTCTGTGTTGTAGTAGTTCAAATGAAGAAGATGATACTGAAACTGAAGAAGATGGCTCCCTAATTGAGAAATTAAATGGAGATGAAAATAATGATGAGGATTTTCACTCTTCCCGTATCAAAAAGATTATAGAATTGTATGAAAATTCTGGAAAATCAAATCTAGTAAGTTTGAATATTATTCCTGATCAGTAGCGGTCCACATCGTGCAGCACAATTTATTTGTGTTTCTTAATATATCATTAATAAGAAATCAATAGAAATATTTTACACTTTAATAGTAATGTAATAGTGCTTTTCTACACTTGGTATTCTTATTTTGTATACCTATTACATTCCAAATTATTTATATTATACCTGTATTTAAGTTTTGTGTATTTTGAAGATCTATCATTTTTAAATGATTCCTGAATATATATTTCTCTTTCTTTTTACTCGATCTTTTTTTTATTTAAAATAAAAGATAGAAAAGTACGATAAGTGATAATAAAATCAGGTATAAAGTTTAGCGGGAAATTTAAAAAATATTCACAGTTTGACCTTACTAATTGAAAGATTGTGTCTACTTCTCCCAATTCATTGTTATGTGGGAGATGTTTAAAATTAACTCTTTAAATTTAATTAAAGGTGGCTCGAGTATAAGATAGATAGATTTTTTTTAGATAGATTTATTTTATTTAATATAAACATATATAAATCAACACATTTCTATTTTAAACATATTTCTTCGTTTGGCTTGCTTTGGGAGAGAGAAAAAGGAAGCTTGAACGCCTCATCGAGATTTCTTCACACCGAAGAGAGCAAGTCAAAAGTGAACATAAAAAAGAGTTACTAAGTTCATAACAAAATGTATATGAAGTAAAAAGAAAAAATATAAAAATTGAACAAGAACACATAACAAAACAATAGAAGTTAAAAAATGTGCTCGAGTATAAGAACTTTTAGTATTTAATTACCTGTGGTTCACCATTTAAAATATTTACTTTTTTTGAAATTTTTATATTATTTAAACAAATAAACTTGTATCAAAAAACTTTTTATAATCATTTAATTTAAATGAGCATTATCAAATGATTGGCTGCTATAACAAGGAAGCGAAGTTTGTAAATATTATATAAAAAAACTTTAATATTTACTGGAAACAACTATCATTAAAATAAGTTTAGCATAACATTGGATTATTTGAAAAGAGTAAATTGAAAGGAAAAATGACAAATTAGAATGGCTCATCTGTAAATACCTTTTCACTGAAAAGAATGCTTAGATTAAATAAATTAGTCTATCAAACTAATTAAATTTCAAAGGTGAAACGCAAATATTTTTCTTGCCCAATTTTAAAAAAATTGTTTTAATTATGTTGTTGTTGTTAGCCTCTAGATTATACTATCTCTATATGAGTATAATCTATCTTCAAAACAAAGCTTTGTTTAAACTGAGAGAGTATTTCCATAAAAGCAAATACTCTCAGGGAAAAGTGTAGAATTTTGTTACACTTTCGCAGCAGCAGCGATAAACCAGTGTAATTTCAGCCAACCCGCAAAAATCCACCATAAGGTACTGCTGGCTTTTTGAAGGCTTCTACATATGGCTAGAAATAATACATATCTATTTATAATAATAATATTATATATAATACATGTAAATGCGTTAGATCCAAGCTTCTGCTAAACGGTTTCCTCACAAAGTAAGTAGGTTAACTATTTTGCATGGGTTTGACCATAAGTGAATGGGTTTGAGTGTCGTGAAAATATGTGGGCAATTAAATAAATGATGAGTGTTGTGTGGGTGTTGATTGCAAACTGACAGAGTGGATTTGTATGTGTTTTTGGATTTATCTTGTTGTTTTAATTATACTTTATGTAAACGCCTAAGGGAATACGTGATCGTATATTTGCTTAACCATATTTAATATTAAAAATATTTTCTCCTCACAGACATATGAAAATTATTGTATTTGAGTTTAGAAGTCGAAAAATAATGTTTCAATCAGTTGATTATGACAAAATTATTTTAATCTTTTCAATACTGAAATTATTCCTACTTTAATTCCACTCCGTTCTTTAGTTTAAATGCCATATATGATTTGCACATTTTAAGGAGGTTTTATATCAAATTACCTATAATCGTCTGATTAAGTTGTTTTAACCAGTCATACAACAATTTCGCTTGTTAGATTTCTAGAGATCGTATTATTGTTAACATAGAGCTTGCTGTGTGGGTACACATTTTATTTTTTTCTATATTTATTTTGCTGGTCAAGTAAAGCATTCTACTACGTACAATGTCATTGAAAAGAGCGTAGGTTAGAAAAGTGCCTATTTATAGAAAATGGAGCAGAGTTATTTTTTTAAAGTTCCAGTTATAAACCATTATTCTTTTTTACACTAACGAGAATGGACACCTGTTTGAATTAGTAGTACTTCGTATTAAAAAATGTAATTTATTGGAATAAACTAAAAAATGTGTATTTCTTTTCAAAATATTCCTAAAATTTGAAGAGATTTTAAAGCTTTTGTAAGATCTGTATTAACTCCATATTTTTCGAAGATAATTTCCAGATGATCCTTATTTTTAATGCTTCTTCAAGAGCTGTTGTAATTTCTTCAAACCATTCTCTTTCCCGTTCTTCCTCGAATGTTTCTAATATTTGGGCTTCATCATTTTTGGAGGCATTGCAATTCACTATTGCAATTGATAGCGTCATCTGATAGTGTTATGTCTCATTCTCCAGAATTATTTCTTGCTAATAAACGGTGTAGTTATCATTTGGCCTACTTTCAAAAAGGCATTTATTGAAAATGTTCTCTATAATGCTTTGGGATACTTTTTTCCAAGCTTTATTCAACATGAAAATAGGATTAAAACGCTAATAGACTTTGCTGCTTCCTCTATTGTAGCATTCTAACTACTATCTAAAAGAGTGATATTTTCTTTCATTAGACTCTTTCTATAGTTTGTTTTGATACTTCTTATAATTTCAGCACAATCGCTTACATCAAGGAAGTTGTATTAGCTGGAATAAAGAATAGTTCTATCTTTATAGTCTTGATGTTCTTTGGATGAGCTGGAAATTAATTAAGCACCAGAACATTCTTTCTTTTTTTCTTGTTGCATTTTGTTGTCTAAAGATGCAAGACAATTAAGAAAAATCCCTTTCGTCATCCACAATACACTATTAGATTCGTATTGAACTGGGAGGTTATTTTTCTTATTTTAAATATTTTAGATTTTTGTATTTTCCAATTACTAGCAAAGATAATTTTTCAGCTCATAACATGTTTACTTTCACCCAAACAGTTAATTTATTTAATTTTTTTTCTACTTCTACTAACAATTTCTTTTTCACTAGTTGGAATACAATTTGGCGTAGCTGAGAAGAAAATCCTGTTTCATTCACATTAAATATTGAATTTTTGAAAAGATTTTCTGAATAATTAATATTCCTCCTGCAGCTGTGATATACAGTGGTACCTCGGTTTTCGACAACAATTCGTTCCTACAAAGTTTTCGAAAGCCGATTTGGTCGAATACCGAATCACTTATTCCCATAAGAATTAATGTAAAAGCAAATAATCCGTTCTCAAACACCGAATCAACTGTACTGTTCATGTTTGTAGGACTTTGTACAAACAAATCATGGTCAAAAACTAAAGTGCCACTGTATTATTACTATTATTTTCATAATCTCTATTTCTAGGGTTATTCTTTTAGTTTTGCGCTTTCCTTTGTCACTGTCACTTATATTTTCTTTAGAAGACATAATATCTAAATATGTCATAAAAATTTCATTTTATAATCTCTCACCTACTAATAAGAGAAAAAAAAGAAAACGCAACTGACAAGTGTAATTTATAAAAAATGAGAGTATGATTTGTTATGTGTAAGAATGATTAGATATGTTATGTGCACTGTTAGTGTATATGTGTAATTATCAATTCCACGTGTGTGTATGTTTTATATAAATATTGGATGCCAGTTGTTCATGTGTGTCTATCTATTAAATTGAGTGTTCTTAATATGAGAAGAAAGAAGATCGTAATGCTTTTCTTTAGTTTGGCTGGCTGAATACCTAATTCTGTTCGAAAACTGAAACAATTTTGGCTCTGTTTTTTTGGTCGAAAACCGAATTGTACGAGTACCGAGATGTTCGAAAACCGAGGTTCCACCGTATGCGGTTTTTTCCACCATCTCTCTTGAAAATAATATCATATCTTTTTTTGGAATCTTTGTATTCAACTAGTTTAAAACTTGATTACTTTGATGTAATTCGTTAAGGAAGGATTTCCATATTAAAGTATCCTTATATTAATTTCTTTACAATTATATATGGGTGATATGAGGTTTGTACCAATCACATTTCAACTATAAAATATTTTAACTAAATGATAAATTTTAAAAAATCTGAAGATAAAGCTATCATTAGGATTTTAAAAATAGTAACAATCCGCCATTTTGGGAGCGATAATGTAACTTTTACTTTCTTTCTCTTATCTTAATTTAAATTATTCAAAGAGTTAATTTTTTTAATTTCAAAGAACACAACCTTTGAAAATCAATTATTTTCAAAAACCTTTTGTGAGAATTTAGGAATTTTTTATCTCTGTTGTTTTAGCCTGGAATGGATAGTGGGTGTACAGCGGTAGTTTCTCTTCTCAAAAAAGACACGCTTTATGTTGCGAATGTTGGAGACTCACGATGCATTCTCGGTACTACATCTAATGGCTTTATTGAAATGTCATTTGATCACAAGCCTGAAGATGAGGTATGTTATTGCCTTAATTTTTTTTATGAATACCTTCATTTGAACTTTTTTTGATAGAATTCTAAAATTATTTAAATTTCATTGAAAACATATGCCAAGGTGTGGGCAAAATGGTCTAAATTGGAAAAACTAGGCAAACTTTTGAAAAAGGCCAATAAACCTGAATAACATATGAAATATTTATTGCTAATTAAACTTTTAAGAATCTTCAAATGAAAAAAAGATTGATATGGAGCAAGCAATTATTTTAAACATTTATGTATTGTAATATCCATTAAATCCCAAGCGAATAAAAATTTAGTAAAGTTTCTATCTAAGTTGACTTCTGCAGCTATCAGTGCTGGAGCTACTATATGCACCGCTTCCTGAACGAAGTGTCAGTTCGATCAATTGTACTTCCAATTACTTCCCTTGAGTTTTCCATCCTTGACGTCTGTGAAGGCCAGACCCGTTTCCAAACTCTAAGCATAGGGTAGAGGAAAAGTATATTTCAGGGAGGGGCGATCATAGAACAAGTATTTCTTAGCCCCTTTTGTTTAATGAAGACCAAATCTTTGTTTTTTAAAAGGGAACACGATTGTGAATAACAATTTTGCCTTCTTTATCTTCATTAAATTTTCTGATGTTTTTTATGTATATTACGAACTTTCTTTGCAGCATAAATTTGTGGGATGTAGATAGGCGTGCAACTTATAATCAATATATATTTTCCAACATATATTACATTATAAGCTGCCATATGATAACAAGGTTCAGTAATTGATTTTTTCAATTTCTCAATACCTTTTGTACGACACATATCTGTTTCACGCCCAAAGCACATATGAAAAATGCCTTTACTGTTTCTTATTGGAATCATTCTTATGATAGGTTAACTTCATTTGCACCAAATATCAACACTATTTCTTTATGATTTTCTTCATGAAATAATGATGATTTTTCGGTAATCTGATCTATTTATACACACACAAAATTATAAAAGTTTCCATTTAAAAATCTTTGAGCATTTTCTAGGCCGCGAATGGCTTGAAAAAGTGATCAGGTTTTCAGAAAGAAAAAAATTATTTAAGCATCAAATACTGAAAAATATCTCCTTTTTTAGGTCTGAATTCTAATAATTTGATTTTCCCTAAATTAATTAAACTTCATATTTTTATAGGAGATTCAATTGTGCTTTTGCGGCCTCGTGAATTCCTAACTTTATTTTTTACCCTTATGGCGAATCTATATTCAAATCGATATAAAAATGAAGAAAAAAAACATAAAAAACGTGAATTTACTTTGACATAATTCTTAAAAAAAGCAATTAAAAGTTAATAACCAGAATTATTAATAATTTTATAAGATGGTTAAAAAATCGGAATTATTTATTTAACATTTTAACTATTATTATTTGTGCTTTTCAAAATTTATTTTCCCATTTGGGAACGTTGGGACTTAATGGGTTGAGATAAATAGATAGGTGTAAGTAAAGTGTTTTCCTATTTTATAAATAATTATTTGTTGTACTTTAAGGTAGAGAGTAAGAGGATACATGCAGCGAATGGTAGCATTTCTTGCGATGGACGTATCAACGATGGGTTAAATTTGTCTCGTTGCTTTGGTAAATTTTTCCTTTTATTTTTATTCCTGTATGTATTTAAATGCCTCATGCATTTCCTCAACTGTTAGGTGATTTCAGTTATAAACTCAATCCTTCTCTTCCAAACACTCAACAAATGATTTCTGCTCAACCAGACATAATTTCCAAACATATCGATGATTCACACACTTTTATGTTTTTGGCCAGCGATGGAATATGGTGATTTTCTTTTACAAATCTTCTTATTTTCATAATCATTTTAAATTTTAATAGGAATTGCTACACTAACCAAGAAGTTACCGATTTCATAAATAATAGATTAGAGACATACTCTACCAATCCATCTAAAATATGCGAAGAGGTACATTTAACGGAAATTTTAACAGTGCTCATACACATAATTATGTTTACATTAACCCTTTCCTGACCAGTGTATCATATATGATGCATAAACAATTTTACGTTCGTCTGCTTTTTCAAATAGTTTTGTATATGAATCTTCTGCTTTTTAATAAATATCGTCTGATTTTTCTGGTCAGAAAGGGCTAAATTAGTTTCCCACCTTTTAAAGCAAATGTTCATCTGTATGTTAGTTCCCGGTGTATTAATGTCATTAAGGGTATGCAAACTTTAAAACAAAACATATCCTACAATTTAAAATTAATTTTATCACTATTGACATAGTTTTCAAAAAGAGAAGTCTTTAGAATTCAATTTAGGGATCAAGCAATGCTTTTTTCCCTATGTTGTATATGTGTGTATCATGTATATAGGAATTACTTGAATATTTTTTAGATAATAAGAATGTTATTGAATACAGTTTAAAAATTATTAATTATTTTAATTACATTGAAATAAAAGTCATTAAAAATGAAATGTTTTGAAATAACCGTTTGTTATTTTCGGTTTTAATAAGGATTTTCAAAGTCTCATTATTTAATTTTATATGTATAATCTATTTTATCTCTATTAATTAACTATCCTTAATTTAAAATTTTAAGTTTTATTGACCATTGTCTAATTAAGTAGATTTCATTTTATTGTAAAAATTGTATGCACAATCACAAAAAGGACTCAATCGCACGAGTGAGTATCTAAGGATATTTTTTAATCCTATATTATTATGCTAGAAAGACTGTAATATTTAACTTCCTAAGAAGATTAAGCTATCGTGATTTTTAAAAATCCTTAAATACAAATAGAATTAATCTAAACTAGTATGTATGGAAAATCACACTAGTTTTTTTAATTTGTGTTTAAATAACAAATTGATTGAGTTGCTCTTATATTTTTATAAGTACCGTATGTATTTTGAATATAAGTGGAGCTTTTTGGATTAAAAGCTTATGTGTAATTATTAGCTCTATTTTTTGTTGATTCAGTTATGAATAGAGACAATATTTGGCACTAGGCAAAAGCTCTCTGCCAATAAGCGATACACAAGTCTCTGTGAGTTGCAACAGTCATAATTATAAGAAGCTAGCGTTAGCATGAATTAGTTAGCATTCAATCTAATATAATGCCAAAACTTCAAAATTTTCTGATCAAAAGAAAAAACACTTTGCATAAGATTCTTCCTACAAATTTATTGTAGTATACCATGTTATTGAGTGACAGAATGGATTTGTAGCAAGAATCCGTTTTTTTTCAAGCTACAACCATCTTCAGTCACCAAAATTTCAAGCATCTCTTGGATCCTACTTTATATAAACATGGACCTACTCTACAAGTTCGAAAGAAAACAATTTCCAATTCTATCACAACGTAATAGACATCAGTATGTTTTATCCTCTCGTATCGTAAATATGTATCAAACTTCTATTTTTAACTAAAATTTTATTTTGTGCTAAAAAATTTACTGTGAAGAGCTTTCCTTTTCAACTCGATTTATATTTGAGTTATAATATTTCTGGATATTTTTGTCCAAGATTACCCTTGCCTTATATCTTAGATTCGCGCAGCTTATATTCAAAAACATATGGTACTTTTTTAGTTATGTAATTTTTTCAACATTTTACAAAACTAATTTTCTTTGAATAATTTTCTCACCACATCAGAGTATCATTCAAAAAATTATTTTCACCTAATACTCCTTAACCCATTTAAGACCAAGCAAAACAGACGATATCTAAAAAAACGCAGACGATTTATATTCAAAGTCATTGAAAAAAGCAGACGAAGATGAAATTACTTATGTTCCAAAATAGGAACATTGGTCGTAAATGGGCTAACCCGTTAACGCCCAATGTCGACTATAGTCGACTTTACAAAAATAAAATCGTCTGCGTTTATCAAAGCTCTTTAATACAAATCTTCTGCTTTACATTAGATATCGTCTGATTATTCTGGTCGTTAACGGGTTAATTTCGTCTTTTCAATTCAATTGATATATCCATTAAACCCAAATATTTACAATTGTTATTTAATATTTTTCTCCATGAATATTTTTGTGCAGCTGTTTAAAGTTCTTTTTATTTTTAAGCTTTTCGATAATTGTGTCGCTGAAGATTCTAGTGGTGATGGGACAGGGTGTGATAACATGACAGCTATTTTGATTCTATTTAAAAAGACTACTGAAGCCAATAACAAGTAGAACAAGGAGAGTACAACTCACTCATAAAGATTTTAACAATATCTTTTTACATTAACCTATTTTTGAATTAAAACTTATTTTATGTATGTTTTCATATTTGCTCTTTTGAAATAGTAATGTTATGGTAGGAGTAACATTTACTCTTGACATGTCACAATTTAAATAAAAACATGAAAATCTATTTAGAAAAGTTATAGAAAAATCGTCTATGCAAATTTCTTTACTTTCTTTGCTGTATTTGCAGTAGCACCATCTTTAGTCCATACGTAGTTATTGTTATGTTATTCATATTCCAGCAAGGTCCTATTTTATAACGCAAGACTATAATAAACTTCAGTGTTCACCTTATCACCAGACTTGAAAAAATGAGACATTTTTCCGATGGGAGGCTACGACTCTCACGACTATAACTTGAGCTGGATTTTGGTAGCAATCTATCTATCATTGCGATAGTTTAAAATAGCATCAATATTAAAGATTTTTCCATCTGAAAATATTTTAAAGGTTTTTCAATCCTACTCCAAATATCACAATACGTTTTTAGCTCTTTCATGTTATTGATCAAAATAGATTTTTATATCCTTACATAATATCTCAATATTAAATTAGTATGTATAGAAATACTGATAGTAGTTTCAGCAACTTTTATATTCCTGATATTTTTCTCATGGATATTGTCTGGTCTTAGCATTTAAGAGATTCGAGGAATGCATGATTATGTTTTTTATTCATGCCTCCACTTCCTTGCTTAATTTTCTCTCACAGAATACATCTCTTATTCTGTTCCTAACATTGAAGACAGTATTCACAGAGGTCTGAGCATTCTCAACAACACGTCTTATGGTGGGTGACTAGCATAAAAAATGATTTAAATATGACAGTTCATGACAAAATTAAGAAGTTTTTTACATATCTATACCATTTTCAAATATGCCCAATTTAATAATGATGCTAATTTTTTTTTATGAAAATCAATGAAATGTGTCAAAAAATACATTAAACCTATCAATCTTGAAAATATATTCTACTTGCAGTATTTTTCTACTAATTATTTTTAAAATTTATTTAGTTAACTCATTTTTGGTGTTTAATTCATTCAAAATATTTCAATTGTAAGTTAATTAGCTATTTCGATAGGACCTCCATCATTTTTGCTACAAATTCGTTATCGGCTGCTATTCTCTACGTCAATTCTTTTATACTTTATACAGTATGTAATTTTGCTATTCATTCTATGATGTTCGTTTCTTGGTAGTTCTTTCATCAGAAATTTTTTTTTCTACAATCTGTTCAAAAAAACTTTTTTAGAAATTTATTTTGAACAGATTTTGCCCGCTCTCAAAGCATTCTGATTAAAAGATTTTCTTGATGATCCTAAACTTTTTTTTATCAGTATCTCGTATTTTATTATCAGGTGATATGAACACATATTCAGCCTGAATATTTGTCAACCAATCCCAGTTGAAAAATTTTTTTTGATGAAATCATTCGTGAGCTTCATGTTCACTTACAAAAATTCTTCATCTAAAAAACGCTCTCCTTTACGTAAATGAATAAATTCAATTTAAATTAAAAAATATCTAGATAGTGACTAAATCCTTACATATTGGCATCTCTGCCATTTTGATAACTCTGGCCTATTCAAATTTTCAGATTTCCTACCGATCTTATTGAAATGATAATTGCCATCTTAGTTAATAAGCTAAGATTTTTAATTTGCAAAAGAGAAACTTCTTATTCACTGTCAAAATCTTTTTTGAAGCACCTGATATTAGAGCATTCCACCACTTCCTAGTTCATTGGAACATGGTGGATCTTCCATTTAGTCAAAATACAGACTTTTTTTCAAATTACATCTTTTCATCACACGTTCTCTTTTCAATTTGTTTTCAGATTGCTTCCTTCTCTTATAGTAATCTTCGAAAGATCTTATAATAGGTTTTGTTTTCATTTTTTTAAAATAAATATTTTTTACTCAACATGATTGAAGAAAGTATTACAACCCACAATATATAAAAAATAATTATATTTGTACTATATAACTAATATATAACGATTTTCTTGAAAAAATTTCTAAAAAAGATTTTTTTGAAAAAACTGATTTTGAGGTATACATGAATAATTCAATTGATACTTCTAGATATTTTTTAACCGTAGTAGCCAAAATATAGTACAGAAATAGAATAAGCATCGCGATTTGATATAAAAACAGATATTTTATTTAAATTTTCAAAATATTTTTGGATATAGTTTTGAAACGTAAACCGAAAATTTGATTGGCTCTGTCAGATATTTTCAAACCCTAAATATGAAAACTGAATCCAAAAATGAAACCAGTAACCTCAATTTCGTATAAAAACAGATATTTTATTTAAATTTCAAAAATATTTTTGTAGACATCAGACTTAAACCGCATATTTGATTGCCCGTTCCAGATATTTTCATAACTTAAATGCGAAAACTTAGGTCAGAAATGAAACTAGCATGGTTGATTTGGTATAAAACAGATATTTCATGTAAAATTAAAGAGAATATTTTTGGAGATAGTTTACAAACGTAAACCACAAATTTTATTAACACTGTCAGATATTTTCAAACCTTAAATCTAAAATCTGAGTCCAGAAATAAAACTAGCATGGTCGATTTGGTATAAAAACATATATTTCATGTAAAATTTTAATGAATGTTTTTGGAGACAATTTTTAGAAGTAAACCGCAAATTTGAGTAATACTTATAGCTATTTTCAAATCCTAAATGCAAAAACTGAGTCCAGAAATGAAACCATCATTTCCGATTTAGTATAAAAATATACATTTTATGTAAAATTTGAAGGAATATTTTATTAGATATATTTCTTATCAATCTAAATTTTGAGTGACATTTTCTAAAAAGTAGCCATGATTATTGAAAAAATTAAATATATAAAGTGTTATGCGTTCCAAACTGTATATAATTATAAATTTTCAACCGAGTATCTAATATAGACCCTAAGTTATAATAAACACAGATTTTTGGCTACAGATAATGCCAAAATTTTGCTGAAAATGTTAATTTTCAGCTTTTGACATCAAAGTCATTCAACTGCCATGAAAATGGTCAAAAGAGGAAGCTAGCGATTGTAGGAAAAGTCAAATTTTGTACAACAATAACCTTATATTTATCATGTCGACGCCTTTCTGCCTTCTTTATGCAATGAAATGTATTAACCAACAAATGCTGCTGCATTTTGTTTAGATAGAAGTAAAATTGTTGTATCTGAATATTCCTTTTGCTCTGTTTGATTGTATAAATTAGTGGTTCTAAACCTCTTTTCCCTCTCTACCACCTCATAACCATTCGAAGAAAGAAAAGCTTGTTCTATATTTCAGTAAAAATAATAAAATGAAATTAATAAGAAGAACAAAAGTCATAATTTTTTGATTTTTTGAAATATTTTTAAAACTGCTGTTATACGATTGCACGTCTCCGTAACTTTATAATAAATTTAGCAGAATATACTTCCAATTTTTTCTTTGATTTTCTATTTTTTATTCTTCGATTAGCTAAACTGGAGATTAGTACAAATGTTAATATGGGAAAGATTAGCAGAATATATTTATCTAAAAGTAAAATTAGTCTTTTTTAAAAATTAAACCTTAGCTCATTCCTTGTTGATCTGCCTTCTTTTGTTTTTGCCACGGACCAATGTGCGAGTATATACGTTTGCATCATATAGGAATAATAAGCATTCATATGTATTTTTTTATTTCAAAATGGTGTAAATTGCAGTAGAAGTTGTTTGACAATCTTTTTGAAGTGGAATTGCTCCATGGGCCACTAATTTTTTTATTTTTTTGGCGTTGGGTACCTAGTAATATTTTATGGCTGAGAACCACTGAACTATAAAGATACACCCTCGATCCGCAAAAGTCTTTTTAAATGAGATCGAATTAACAAAGATTCCTTAGATCTCCTTTATCAAATGCTTCGCAGAAAACGCGTCATTTTTTAAAATATATTCTAGCTTTTACAATATAGATGCAAGGCTCAACAATCTGACAAGTCTAATATAAGTTTCGAAAAAGAATTAAAAATGTATCATTTATAGAAAGCAAATCAGATTACTGTATTATAAAACTTGTTCTTAATTTCTACTTAAAATGAACTATATATTGATTCTAGGGATATAAAGATATCGTTTAGTACAAGGAGACGAGAAGAGAAGATTAAAATTTTTGAAAAAAATGACAATTAAAATGCATCTTCATGCTTTAAGTAAGCGTGTCGTTTTCATGAACAAATAAATACGAATTTTGTTACGATTCTTTTCCTTTCATTGAAAAATTGGCCTACATCAATATACAATTTTCTATTGAGTAAGGATATTTTTTGCCAATACATAAATATTCTTAAAAAGACTCATATATCATTTTTTACTTTATATGTATTTAACTCGCAAGCAAGTAGTAGAAATGATCTATTCACTATCTTAACAATGTCTTATTTTGTTCTCTTCTTAAAGGAAAGAATTACATGCTAAGACAGTTTTGACCTTGTGCACTTTATATTGATATAGCAAATTCTCTTTCATTCGCAAACTTTTATCGATAAAAAATGTAATGATGACACATTTCTACGATTTATTACAATTTCTTAAAAGTATGTGTGCAAAACGAAAAGAGGCTTATGTCTGAATTACCATTATGTAAAGTTTTACAATAATTCAAAATACATACAACGAATCCATACATATATATATATATATGTGTGTATTGATTACATATGAAGTAAAGTAGGAAATATAATTAGCTATAAATAATAATTATTTTCGTAATCAATTTTTCCAGTCTAATTCTGAAATCCCTTAACACACACTCGATTAAGATAAGCAGAGCAATTGATTCCATCCAATAAATAAAATACACTTATCGTATATATACAGAAGTGTATTCCTTCACTGAAAAGGCAAAGACAACCTCTTTCCAACTTCGTAAGAAATTCTTTCATACTAAATCGTTATTTGCATTCTTTAGTCTTGGATTGAACTTTATTTAGGATTGATTAGTTATCCGTTTTTTCTGATACAAATATTCTTTCTCAATAATGGCGAAGAAGTGAACCCTAAGTAACATCGGGAGAATATTTTTTGAGTTTGGTCCCGTGCAGACGCACTTTGCAACACGACACTTCTCTCCGCCTAAAATTAAATTTTCGAATAATCGTGTAAAAAAATTAAGCATCAAATAGATGGAATTTCATAGAGAAATATTTTTTTAATCATTCTATTCAATTAAAATAAATTTTAATGAAATATAAACCTACAAAATTATCTTATAAATTTACATTTTTTCACAGTTATTAATTTACTTTCATAAAATTAATTTCTTATAAAAAACATTCGTACTTTTAGTTAGTTAATTAGTTTGGGGGTTAGTTAGGAAGTTACCCATTTTGGTTCACATAAAGCAAACGATTTTGAGAAATCTCTATTTAATTTAAAAGTCAATAAAGTGAGTTTTTGTTTTCTAATAGCACTTCTACAACAAATTTTACTTATAATAAAAATTTAATATAGAATAGTAGTTAGGTGGAAACTTTTTAAAGCAGAAAAATAATTTAAATCAAAAAAGAGTTATGCGTGTAAGTAATAATAATATATTTGGCGGCACCTTCAACGAATCTTACGGAGCCATATGTGCCGGGCAAAACTATGTTCAAAAACAAAATTTATTAACAAAATTTTGAAGTAAGCCGTCAATTGTCCTATCATACGAGAATACACATAGTATATAACAAAAATTTCAAATAATCTGTTAGTTATTTGTGAATTGAATTAGGCATTTTGTTCGTCAAGATAGTTACTTATCTAGTTAATAATGAACATTTAAAATAATAAAACTTTTTTAATTGATCTTGTTTTAATTTTGAAATATTTTTTAAATGTCATTAATTCGCAAAAATGTCTTTGGAAGAATGTTTTTTTCAGCCAATAATCCTATAACAACCCAATAATGACATTAGATCTGTAAAACATCTTAAGAGTTGGATAAGTTTACCAATGTGTAAATATATATTTCTATAAAATATAAAAAATTAAATATTTTGTAGTTCCTTTAGCGCTTGCGCATCCTAGTTTTGCCGCGCATCAAAATTTCAAATAACACTTTAAAACGCACAAAACTTGAATGATATAGGCATAAATAAAAAGGGTATGCAAATAAATTATGCGCCAGTGGTGAACCGCCACTTCCGACCCCTTTTCGTATGGCAGTGAGGGTAGAGTTAAAATATCGAGGTTTCCTTTACAAAAACTCGAATTTTGTTGTGTTTAATTGCGCTAAACTTTGCTTTTTGTAAATTTGTAAGTTCTAATCCATGCACAAAGGTAGTTAGAGAGTGAAAAGATAAGGTGTGCCAAAATTAAAGCAAATATTTTACAAGTTTTAGATGTTGGGAATGAAAATCTTTTGGCTTACTCATTAAGTATTCTCAACTCCATTTTGTTAAATGTACTGCTTACGTTTCTTTCAGGTAAGATGAAAATCGGAAGATATATCGAAATTTTTGCATGACATTATCATAAAATAACAAATTATATATATAATCTTTTGATAATTTTTTTATTTTTCATTTAAAAATTGAAATGCTTTCACAATTTTTTTAACTTTGTCAATTGAAAGTGTATTCGAGCAAAATTTTTAAAAGCTTGGCCCAGGTCAAGAGAGACATTAACCCATTAAGTACCATAGAAATCAGACGATATTTAAAAAAACGCATACGATTTATATTCAAAGTCATTGAAAAAACAGACGAAGATGAAATTACTTATGTTCCCAAATGGGAACATTGGGACTTAATGGGTTAAATTAAATGATCAAATTCTGCTTTATGGATTAGATTCTCAATTGCTCTTTTTCTGTATGAAGCCACGATTTTGCAGGATCGTGTTTTATTGACTCTAAAAACAGAAAATACCTCTAAAATAATGTCAGCGTCTCCTGAAGTTGAAAAGCTAACAACGAGCATAATACCGTACACAACTTTGTAAAATTGCCCTGCTTCTTTAAAATTTTACTTTAGTGAAAAAAATTTTTAAATATTTTAAAATTATTTTGTTTTTATTAAGTCAAATCTACTTGAATCTTTCAAAAAAGGTGAAGTAGGTTATTTTGCATGAAAGTTGCGTTTAGTGTTAGCGCATTAAATCAAATTCTGTTTGGGTTAGCTTGCTTGTCTTTTCCCAGGAAAACGCAGCTGAGTGGAATTTTGCCACCCTGTAAGAGCGACATCAACTTAGTAAATTTAGAGGGACACCAATTAAAATCGACAAAATAAAAAGTAAGTACAGACAAAGTTTCTCTGATGCGAAAATATATGACTCAAAAAATTGAAGAGAGAGATGATGTGATTATTTTTTACAAATACAGCTGATTGCATAGAGAATAATAATTGCTCAACTCTACTAGAAGCTTAGTTTGGATGTCACTCTTAGTGGTAGCCATCTTTTGCTAATTTAATTACACAATTTTGTATTTGCTGTAAATAAAAATTGGATTATTTGTATTTGTTGAAAAAGAGCAGTGCAAATTTATAAGTTTAGTAGGATGATGATGCATTTATTCTGAAGCAAGTGTTTTTAGAAAGCTTATAAGGGTAAGGGTACCGTGGGGTGTTTTCACCGAGAAGGCACAATTGCGCCGCTTGTATCGACGTATGGCATTTCCTATGAGGGGCGTGTGTTAGGTTGGTTAGGTACTGGGTTTCGATAACTCAAGATCTTGGGTTCGATCCCGCATCAAGCCTGCTTTCCTCATAGTTTGGTACAAGCGGCGCAATTGTGCCTTCTCAATGAAAACACCCCACGTACCTTTACCTTTATGAAGAAAGTGGGCTCAAGATCTTGAGTTATCGAAACCCTGTACCTAACCCACCTTGCAAAGATCTTGTATGGTGTAGGGAGGTATGTTGTTCACCTAGAATTTTCTATACGTCTGCATAGAAACTAATTTACAATCTTATTTCCTTTCTTTAATATCTATCCAGTTAAAGACAGAAATCATTACACATGATTCACGCTATTAATTTGCCTTTGTTTTCAGGGTAGTGAGCAATAAGTGTACATTTAATCTCGTTGCCTTCATATAAATCATTTTGCCAAATTAAACCTTAATTTTCTTCATCTCTTTTAGTATAAGACTTAAATTTATAAAAAATATTTACCAAAAAATTTTTTAAAGGAGAAAGTCTTTTCTTATATTCATTCTAAAAAATTGTAGATAGCCTTCTAAAGTAATTTTTTGTTGAGTAAAAAAATAGTGAAATTCGCATCGCCTTTTTTATGCAATAGATCTTAAGATTTCTTTAACTTAAATCTGATGATATTCTACAAAAAAATTTCGTATTTTGGTATAAATATATTTAATTGCTATATTTACGCTTAATAGCGATATTTTTATATGAACAGTAAATCTGGAGAGAGAAAATGGAAGGAGACAATATTTTCAAGACGATAGAAGCTTTTAGTTATTGCGAGAACATGAATGAATGTTGCATTTCACCAAGTTCTACCATCAAATCTTGTAGGCAAGAGATGAACGCCAAAAAGGAAACAAATCTCAAAGCGGAAAAGAAGGAACATGAAGCAGTTATAGTTGGAGAATCTCATTTGAAAGGAAAGTATATACTCTCAAAGTTAAAGCCCATGGGAAAAAGATTATATTGTGAATTATTAGTAAGTATATGAATTATACATATATATATTATACAATAAAGTTTATACGGCATTTTTATTTTTTACCTTTTCTCCAATTATTTCTTCTCATACATCAAAGTTCTATCCAAGAGCAACGATTTCAGTTCCACCAGTTGCGTAGCATGGAAATTAAGTTTTGGTAAGTGATTCCACAGCTATAAAAATAACCGTAAAATTTAGTAAAAAATTGGACTATGTAGAAGATTTGTCTTTTCAATAACTTTAACACTAATTCTACTTTAATTTTATGTACTTTTCAAAGGTTAATTTTACTATGTTAGGACGCAAATTGTTGTGTACAAAAAATTCTATTATTCAATTAGTAATTACTTAGAGACGTTTGCTTGAACATGGCTTTTTTTCTAGTTATTTTCAACCAAGTGATCTTAGTGAACTGATGAAAAAAGGTCATACAACAGTAATAATAAAAGATATTAAAGCTAAAATAGCAAATGCAGTTCGATTCGTGCACATATGCTGTTGCGAAGACAAGGCATGGATAATTCGTCGTTATTATACTTGCTTAAGGTTGATTGGAAGAATTAAAGCTATTACAAAAATACTAAAAAGTTCTCCTTCAAGGCTAATGTGTTGATAAAATATTTTCTTTTTCCTCCTTATTAATAAAATAAGGTTTCTTACTAAATTGTAGAAGTGTGGTTGGATATATATATATAAAGGGACTTTATAATATATTATTGCTAGGTACATAAAATGATATTTGAGTAATATTTGAATTGATTTGCGGCATGATGTAAATATAAAGATGAGATCACCGTAATGACCCAATTAATCCTCATTTTTATTTGAATCATATTTAATTTTTTTTTTATTTATAAAATCAATTAAGCTTTATCTTAATCGACCATATCAAAATCAGGGCTCCATAAAATTAGTGAATATTTTAAAGATCATAGGAAATAAAAGATCAATACACACGACATATTTTTGCGTTCTATTTTTTATTCAAAGTATAACTTACCTGTACATGTTACAGTGTGTTTCAGTTACAGAAATATTATTCTCTTTCATCGGCTTTACAAATTGTGAAGGAGGTCCAAATATTTCTGGACTGTCACGAGTACAGATCTCACCTGTTTTTCCCATGAAATACCATTTTGTGGGAAAAAATGCGAAAACTTAAAAAAATATCAATGGTCTTCGTTGATATTAGTTTAGCGCTGCTGAAAAAAGCCTTCTCTGGTTTCTCTTTCGTCTACGAATCGAGAATTTACAATCCATTTTCAGAAGAGATCAATATCCGTTGCACGCTATTGCAAAGAATCGAACGCTTTCAAGCACAGTGGGGCATTAGCGTCCTATAAAATTAAAATAATCTGCATGAATTATATTTAAAAAATCAGGTTAGGTTATACTCCAAGTCTCTATGTTTCAAGATGTTTTAAGTGGCAAAACTGTTTAAGAAAAATTATTCAAGACGGAATAGTGTTTAAATATAAAACCGAGTACTTAAAGTCTGAAATTATTGAGAACGTAAATCACAAGAAAAACAAATTGCATTTGGAAAAAATGCAAAATGTTATATATTTAAATTAATAAAAGTTTTTTCAATTTGCATTAAAAATCGATCAAATTTTTTATCAATTGATTTTTCAATAAAATGATGCATATTTTCTTAAAGTTGACGTGATTTCAGGGCTGAACCTTTAACAACTCTGTTTCTTATAAAATAAAAAAAAGGTTTTCTGTAGTAAAAGAAAGGTTAGCGTTTTATGTCGCATCCACGGTGTTTTCTGAGTTGCCTGTAAACGCCTTTTTGAACCAAAAAAGGGAAAAAAAGATTGCGTAATGATTTCATTACAGCGAGAAGTTATGAAAATGGGAAAAAATGTCAGTGTACTTATTATTTACAATAAAAGTAAAATTTATATCAAAAATCATTGTTTTGTTTCAACGATATATGAACTGATGATACTGAAATTATCTTTTTTTGGTCATTGGCAAATTTGGTAAATCATAAGTCATTGTGGATGCGCTCCATGTTTTGCCAATTTTAACAATATCACACCTAAGGCATCTCGTTTAAGAAACCTTCTCTTAAGAATATTAATTAATTAATTCTTTATTAATTAATATTAATCTTTATTTTTAACAATGCTCTTTTTTTCTTTATCTGGTAAAAGAGATATCTTTTTTAATGATTTATAGATAACTTTGATCAAAAGGCTAAAATTTGACAGATACTGTTGAATTTTTTGTACATTATTTTATCTGCTGTTTTGAAAGAAGTTAAACTGGTAATAATGAATGTAACTT
Source organism: Nectonema munidae (assembly GCA_030549495.1). NCBI lineage: Eukaryota > Metazoa > Nematomorpha > Nectonematoida > Nectonematidae > Nectonema > Nectonema munidae. Next base: position 27,845 of record JAUIRK010000833.1, read on the forward strand.
TCTTGGTAACTTTGATAGAATGTAAGCTTTATCGTGAGGGGGTCCGAATAATAAATATTTTGATGTAAGGAATCCGTGGGATACAAAAGGTTGTGAAAAACTGATTTAAAATAATAAGTAATATAATTTAGGTATAGCTCAAAGTGTCATTGTTTAATAGGAGGCATAGCTCAAACGAATATAATTTAAACGGCCTTCAACTTCATTTGACTCAACAGACTTTGCTCAAGACAATGAAGAATAAAAACCAATTGTGGCATTGTTAGAATGTTATTTTGTAGTGATGTACTCTTATGGACATTATATGTGATTTACAATGTGTAAATGTCTCAAATTTTTGTATTATTATAGATTTTCTTTAACAGCATTTGATGCACTTCTGTCCGATATTTTAAAGTGTCTGTTTTTCTTCCCATTCAACAACTATATGAAATTTTTTCCACTGAAAAGTTGTTTTTGTTAAAGCATGCTCAGTTGAATGTTTTCATCGCAAAGCTCAATTTCACGTTTTGTGCCGAACTATGAGCAAAGAAGAATTGATCCTAAATCGAACTTAAGAGCGAAGAGTATGTAACCTAATGCGGAAAATTAGTCTTAAATTATGAATTAATATTTTTCAAGATTATAAAATCTTTTTTTTCTATATTATATTTTTATATCCGCCAAAAACACAAATAAAAAAATCGCTAAAAATTCCTTTCGCTTAAAACAAAATAGAGTCGGTAAAAATAAAAATCGCTGAATTTAAGCACCTTTTCTCACAATTGGCAACACTGGATGTGATGATGATTCTGATCATATTGATCATCATGATGGTGACGGTCACGAGAACGTTATGATGATGATGATGTGAAATGAATGAAAAACATTAAAAATATATGTCATAATTGTTAACATTATAATGTTTGTCTTTTTATCGATTCGTTCACCTTAAGTAGGTTATTGATTTAATGAAATGCTTACAATGTCCTTGCAGGTAAAATTGCATACCTATTTGATACTATTTTTTAAAAGTATTCTTTTTTCCCCATTTATTTATACTAAAGTATATGGAGGGATGAATCGTATTTTAGTGTGTGTAGCTTTGATAATTTCTACTTTATTATTTTTACACGCATACAGCTTTTTCGTCATATCCATGAAAATTAATTTTATATCGGCGATGGCCTAGTGGTAGGAGCGTAGTGTCTGGTTCCAGATGGTCTAGGTTCGATTCCCTGTCATGACTATCATTACCATCTGTCCAGCTATGAAAGATCATTCTTCCCTATGGATGCGGTACGGAAAACTAAAAGAAATTAATTTTACTGTCAATACGAGGAGATATGGTATTGAGATTTGTGCTATCGATATAAATTAAAATATTGAATAGAGTATACTACAAGACTTTTGAAAAAATAATATAAATAAATGTGAAATTTCATATTTTTCCCAACTTATGAATATTCTCCCTTGTAATGTTTAAAAATGTATGACAAATTTTCAATGTATTGTATGAATAGAGGTAATCAAAGTGTAAAAAAATAGAGAGAAAAAGATACCGTTCCAGCTTAATCTTAAAGGTTTGAATGAACATTAATCATTTGGTTGGGATTAATCATGTTTTTTAGAAGTTCTAGGTTTGAATAGATTCATGATAGGACTCTTTTTACGTAATCTTCTATTGTCTGAAAGTCATGCTTGATAGAAAATTGTTGATACTATAAATGTTTTACTCTCAGCTTTTCCAACAAATTTAGATCTATATTTTTTTATATGAATCTTAATGAAGAATTATGGATCACTCGATTCTAGAATTTATAATAATATATAATATAGGTATTTATAATAATGACTGCTTTTTGCAAAATAAATTCATTATTCACGCATATTTAAATTACTCCTTGGTTCAGAGTATTTACAAGAAGATACAGAAGGGTGATATAATTATTTCAATATTGATTTTGGCAGAGTTTTCTCTGCTGAATCTAATTAGGTATCTTGTTTTAAAAAAAAGTGATGATTTTTTCTTTTTTTCGCGGTTTAAATTTTGGATCTGGCTTAGATATGTGAAAAGTGAAAACATCACAACTTTTAATTTTTTAAAAATAGATACAACTTTTTAGATTTTAGAATAGTTTCTCACAAAAATTTTGCATTTTGTTGACCCAATGTGTTTTTCTAGATGGAATAAGAATCGGATAGTTCTTTTCGATAAAATTTGAAAGATTGATGCAAATAAATAAAAAAAATTCCTAGCTAATGTTTGAAATCTAACCCAAATCCGAAATCTGGACACAGTAAGCTAAAAATCTTCATTCTTAGTTAAAAAAAGTTAAGTATTTAGAATGTATACATCAAACAATCATTGTAATAGGTATATCTATTGACACTCATTATCTTTTGGTATCTTTTTATATCTTTTGTTAAAAATTTGACTTTATATTTTCCTTTCTTCTTATGCCTGTGTGTGCTTTGTTCTGATTATTTGTTTTAGATAAAATAGACAGTGGTTCTTGGAGTAAATGATTTCTAAAGTGGACAGAAAAGAACTTGAAAATTGTTACTACGGTGTGAAAGAAGAGAATCAGATGTTGAAAAACCAGACAAAAGAATTAAAGCATAGTTTAAAAATGTGAGCTTCTCTTTATTTCACGAAGTAACATCATTATTTTTGGCAATGAGTGTGTTTCGTAAGAATTATATTTAAAAAGAATTAATATCACTGGTATGAAATGTTTTGTAATAATTGCAAAATCCTATACTTATATCCCATATATCGAAAATCCCTCTTTTTTTCAAAAACAATAATAATAATAATTGAACTAAGCAATTAATTTAAATAAATATGTAATTAATCAATATAGAAATGAAAACTAACAAAAACTCTTTCAAAATACAAAGATTCTTTTGCCACAACAGCAACTATTCGATAATTTTCTTCTTCTTTGACTACATCGTGTCTCCAAGTTGGGGGTTTGTGGCTGCGATCCCCTGTCTCCACTTCTCTGGATTCTTTGTGTCACCTATGCTCAGTGCAAGATTATTGAGTCGTTCCTTCAGACCGTCTTTCCATATTTTGCGTTGCCTTCCCTTACTTCTCGTTCCAACCACTTTCTTGTCCAGCGCTCGACGTAAAACATTATCTTGTTCACCTGAGTTTGCTACGCTCTTCAAGTGTAAACGCTTGTTGTTTCTTCAGATTTCTTGATTCATTATTCCATCTTTCAGTGTCACTCCCATCACCTTTCTAAGCATCTTCATCTAGGTAGTGGCTAACTTCCTCTCATCTTTCTTCTTCAAGCTCCAGCATCCGTATTCATATGTCAATACTCATGAAACGATTGTGCGTATGTATATTGTATATCTTCGCTTTGAGCTTAAATGGCATTCTACGGTCACTGATAACCGTTTTCACCTCTTTCTACGTCAACCAGCTAGCATTGACTCTGGCTTGAACATCACAACTTCCTCTATTTACAATTTGTGGCCCCATGTATTCAAAACGTTTTACCTCTTTGCTTTTCTTCATGACTATCTTCAATGAATACCTGATGTTCTTCTTTTTTTGCTACAAACGATTAATTCTGTCTTTTTGGCATTTATCTTTAGTGCACATTGTTCTAAATTTTCTTGCCACTTTATCATTATCTCTTTAAGTTCTTCCTTGTTATCTGCCAATATAACTAAGTCATCTGCAAATAGGAGTTTCCAAAGGTCTTCTTTTCTTAGATGTTAGGATAATTTATTAACAACCAACGCAAACAATAAAGGGCTTAATAGCGATCCCTGATGTAATCCTGTTCTTACTTCAAATTTCTTTGAAATCCCTTTTGCCGTTTTAAAGCTCTTTTGAGTCTTTGTACATTTCTTGAACCAAACTAACCAATTTTTCAGATACTTCTTTTTTGCGCAAGCACCAATACACTACTTCTATGGGTATAGTATCATATGCATTTTTAAATCTCCAAAATCACACAAAACTGATCAATTTCTATTAATTATAACAAAAATTGTATCTATCGTAGTCTTTCTAGGCATAAATCCAAACTGTTTTGTGCCTATTTTAACGACTGATCGAATTCTCTTGTCCAAGATCTTCCCAGTAAAAACTTCTATAAGTAATGAGATGATCATTTTTTTCTATAAATTGTATTGTAAACTAACAGTTCATTTCTTCCTGCCATCTGCAAAATTTTTTCTCTATCTTCATTTCGTTTTCCATATCCATGATCTCCATGTGTTTCGTTGTTCTCCCAAATGACTGCTCAAATCACCTCCTATTATCAATCTCTTTTTTTCTTCGACTTTCTCTATTATTTCTTCTGCATTCGACATAAACTTCGGCTATCCTATCGTGCATATGCTGATATGATAGTTATCAACTCATCATCTCCTGCAAGCCTGCTGCCTGACTTCCATCAATCGATCGCAAGCCAGCTCTCTTTACTTCCATTCCCATTCTTTTACATTTCTGTGATAGTATTATTCCTACTCCATTCTTTTTATTTGATTCCCCACTGTAATCATTTTTGCACCCTTCTCATATTCCTATGACAGCGTCGCCTCCCCACTTAGTTTCCTGAATGCACATCACTTCAATGCTTCTTTTTTGAATTCCCGGTCATTGATCCTACATATCACGTAGTAAATCTCCAATCCTTCTCCTTTCGATTGAAAATTTTTAGTAGTTATTAAATTAAAGTTATATGTAGGCAGTTGGAGGTGCCCAAGGAATACTTGGGGTTATACACCATTTTTAGTTTGTTAGGATTATTGCATAAATCTAAGTAAAGCGTTGGTTTTACGCGTCGAAGCTCTTCCTGACACCGACCATTTTGTTTCAAGATGGAAACTTTTACCTTTGCTCATCCATGAGCACAAATCACAAGGCAGTGGTCATTTGAAAGCAGAGTTATTTTCTCTTAGAGAAATTTTTTGTCAGAACTATCGAGTTTGCTCTCCTCGAAGTTATGGGGTAAAGCGCCTATTTTATTAGCTTTTCACCTCTAGATCGTTTGGTTTGAAACAACTCCGCCAAGAGAAGACAGATCTAGAGAGCTTGCCTTATGAGACATTTCTAGGAGGACAAGGGCTTATCCTTGTCTTCCGTCTCGGCATTAGTAGTATTGGAGACCAACGAATACTTTATGTAGTTAGATCATATTCTGAGGTTTTTCAGAGTTTTTTTATAAGTAAATTTAGATTTTGTTTCACTTTAATTTTGATTTTATACTTATTTATGGGTGCTAGATATTATAAAACATAAAATGTTTATGGATATAGAAATTTTACACGAATACTAAACTTGAAGACAAATATTTTAATAAAATTGATGATATTCATTTCTTGCCTTTTCATACTCATTTTTCGGTCGTTAAAAGAAAGCTAAATATTTTTGATTTTGAAACTGTTCGTTGTTGAGTAGAGTTTTTGTCTAGAGATTTCAATCATCTTCAAGCTTCTTGATTCTCCTGAGAATATACATGAGTCTTAAGAAAATTATTCTTATATTTTTCTATATTTATTCCATCAAAAATAAAAAATCTTTAAAATTTTTAGCATGATTGAAACTTCTAAACCATCAAAATCCCCTGCAATTATTACAAAATGCTAAGTTATCCATACAATCCACATCTTCTGAATGTGAGAGAAAATGTTCACTTGTATCTGACATTCTATCTCAAAAATAAATAATTTCAAAAAATGAAGCATTAAATGTTTTTGCTTTTTTGAAAAGTTATTTTTTAATTAAAGATTTGTACTACTCTTTATGAATCCATATAGGGTTTCTATAGCTTTAATTCAATTTTATTGAGTCTTAAAAATGCTCAATCTAATTTTTCTTTTCTTTAGAAAATTTGTTTTATCGAAAAATCCGAAATTCCCTTGTTAACGAGAGAATTTTGAGGACGTATTGGTATTTAAAAGTCAAATTATTTTGAAAATGATTAAGAATATTGGTTAGATTTAATTAGGATATCTTTGTAATGCTTTGTTTGTTCGCAGTTTCTTTACATTACATTTTAATAACCTGGATGCTTCTACACAAGCAACATTCTTTTGTTAATCTCTTTATCTTCCATAAATGTTGAGATGATACATGGAGAAAATATCTTTCTTATTTTTATACTTAAAATAATTAAAAGAAAAGCACTTAAGTTACTTTAAGGTATGCGAGGTATCCCGAAAAAGTGAAAGAAAGGCTACACCACGATTCCATGAATAACTCTTTGCAGATGTAATGAAGTTACATGATAAGGATAATTGAGCTCATTATATCTTTTGTCATTTCAAATCAGCCATAGTCAAAATTTCCCCTTGTTCCGTTGTGCTATGCAGAGAGCCTGAACTTAAAGATCTTTTTAAAATATGTTTTACACAAAGATTCATTTTCCGAGTGCCTATCCTATCTTGAAGAGTCGAGACGTAGAAGTATATTCTTTAGTAAACTTTTTATCTTAAACTGTATTTTTAAATATATGCAAACACTTGTCCACTTGAAGTGTTGTTTTCATAACGATGACCTTTCCAAATGTTTGTGGAAAAATGATATAATAAAAGCGAGGAATATATTTGGAAAATATAAGAAATCTTTATTAAAAATCTATGAATCTTTTTCAAAATAGGTCAAGTAGAAATCTAAATTCTTTCTCCTATTGACATACGTTGAAAAGGACTCATAGAGTCGAATAATAAAGATGTGTCCTATTATCTTGTTTGTTATGTCATTTGTATTCACCCATTAAAAGTTGATTGCTTTTTACTTGAATGTGATACTAAAAAATGTAAAAGTTTTCAATAAAAAAAGTTGTTCCTTCAAACAATTATACAAATGTTGACATATGTCTCATCCAAACCGCTTTTCAAGACTTTTGCGTATTCCACAACTGCTACAGTTAAAATGCAAATAACGCAATGATCATTCATATTTTTTTACAATCGTCTTTTTCTTTAAATATCTTGTTATATCGATTTTCGTATCTTTTTCGTGATTCTTCGTAAATAGATAAATTTCTTCGTCTTCTCCTTCTTTACATGTATGAATAATTTTACTCGATCGGTTATATCCTATTTTCAGTTCAATAATATACCTTTAATACTTTTTGTAAAACTCAAATATCATTTTACACATATATTTTAGACTACTTACTTTTAGCTCTTAGCTTTTAGCTTTTACTAACTCTACCCCTGAAAATCATAAATTATGAAAAAAAAAATGTTAAAAGTCAATAAAGTCAACTCTTGAATTCTAACAGCACTTATTCCATAAAATACCCAAATACTCTTATTTCATGAAATTTGTGTAAAAGTATTCCAATTTATTGGGTCAGCAAAAGTCAACTTTTTATTAATAATAGCTCAACATTTTTAATACTACATTTTTTGTAAGTAATCTAGATTTTGTAAAAATTAACAAGTATTTAACAATTTTTGAGTTGCTTTTATATATTAAAGAGTGCCCGCGCTAACCAAAATTTTAGGGGGGGGGGGGGGGGGGGGAGGGGCTCAAAGGGACTGAAACTATACATTATGAAAATACACACTATAAAATTTTCTTTTCTAGAAGCAAATTCGATCAACATCAGAAACAAGAGCTAAAGAAGGTCATAAAAGTAAGGTAATGAGGATTGAGGAGTATAATTCTATTATAAAACAAAAGTGAAAGAATAAATTCATTTTATTAACAATATATCATTTTTAGATTAATAAAACAATTTACATGTCAAACATTCAGCCTTCTTGACTTTTCGTTGAAATAGTTCAAAAACTCGAAAACTCTTTTAAGGGTCGAAAATCTTCTCCCACAAGATTCAGTGCTGATTCCCTAGACAATTTTATAATATATTTATTAAAACTACCAATGTACAAAGAAAAGACTTCTTCACAAGCGCACTTTATCGGATGTAATTCATTTAAAACTTATTTAAGCTTGGAAAATTGAGTGGGGGTGAGGGGTGGAGGTGCGGGGGGGGGGGGGGCTCAGGTCAAAAATGGGGGGGGGGGGGGTGGGGGCTCAAGCCCCTAAAATAAATAGGGAGCGCGTGCCCTGAGTTCACAAATCAACTAAAAAATATATTCCATTTTTATAATGAATTATTTGACAGATCATTTTTAATATAGATAAAAATTTTGTCTCAATATCCATTCGGAAACATAAATAAAATAGTAATTGGAAAACGTAATCTTAGAATCTTACAATGAAAGAGATGCATTTGATTTACACACACAGAAAATTATAAAAAATTAAAATAAAAAAGATTAAAAGAAATAATAAATATAAAATAAATACTTTTTAAAGTAGTTATAATGTAAGAGAAACGTTGTGTGTTCTTTTGAGATTTGGTGTAATTCGGTTAAATTTTATTGAGTGAAATTGAGGTGATGTGATTGGCTTATGTGGACTTATAGGATTTTTACAAGCTGCTACACCATTGATTTAAAGATTCGGGGTTTTTTTATGAACAAATCTTATGTATTTATCTCCATACTTTAAACAGTGGCAAAAAATTTTCTTTTTATTTACTCACTTTTTATAAACTTTTTAATTAGTATATATTTCATTTAAATCTTGATTCTTAAATTTTCTGGGATGACCACGTTGTATATAAGTAGTCAAGAAAAACAGATCACTTGGGAGAACAAAACATGAATAAATCATATATATATATATATATATATATATAAGGTATGTGTGTTATTATATCATTTTTTTCCTAACTTTACTAATTTCAAAAAACAAATTTAATGAGATCCTTTCAAAGTCAAGTGTTTGAAAAGGAATGCGCGTTGGAATGGGTGCATTTGAATGCATAAAGTTAAGAATAAAAGTCATATTTCTTTCATTCTCTTTGTTACAGACTTAACACGCGCTACAGTTGGATCACAAAGCACCAAAAAATTCCGGGATACATGCAGAATCAGTTGAAAGACATGGAAGAAATCAAGTACACATTGGAGTGCATGAAGGAAGAAAACATTAATCTCAAGAATAAGGTTCACTTTTTATTATAGCAGATTTTCGCTATGTGTTTTTTAGCCTATACAATATTTATAGTTTTTTTTTCTTTTTTTAATTCATTATAGTATTTTTATTTTGGAGTGCCCTAATTTAATATTTTTTCCGAAAATGTTCTTTTTTCCCACATATGTTATTTTATCTTTAGTCGTGCCCTAAATTTATTAAATTTTATTTTCTTCTCCAAAATTTTAATTTCATCACTTGAATTTTAATTTCCCTTTTCCAAAAACTTGTTAAAAACTATAAATAAATTTAAAAAAAAACTATACGTCTAAACAACAAAAAAAACCAATAAACTAAAAAAAGATTTTTCTTATTAAACTTCAGAATTTATTTTAGAAACAATTTTTTAAACTTATTTCACGTAAAAAAAGTTAAAATGTATTTTTCTGAATTTTTAATTTACTTTTCAAAAAATTTCCAAAACAAAAATATAGAAGTATTTTTAAAAAAAAAATTATAACATTTTTAAGAAATAATTATATAAAGTTTACTTTTTTTTCAAATTAGTTAATTAGTTAGTTTTCTTGATGGTCAGTTAGTTAATTTTTTAGACTAGAAAATTAAATGAGTTGATATTTTGTAGGTTGAAAGGAAAGTACCGTAAAATGTTTCCATCAAACACAACTTTTGGCAATTGAAATGAACCATGAAGTGAGGATTCGAAACACAAACTTGAGAATCTGAATAAAAGCGATTTATATCAGCTTCATTGTTGCCCCTCGAATAAATCATCATTTAAGGCGTTTATCAAGCCGTTTACCTTCGCGAACCCTTGGAATGTATTAAACGTTTCAAGGAACCCTACGCAACAAATATTTTCGTATATTTTATCCCAGTAAAAGAAAAAGAATTAGATTAAAGGCAAAAAAAGGATTCTCGATTAAACGAACAAAAAAAAATTAGAATGAATTAATTTTCTTAAATTTTGTCACTCTAAAAATACATGATGATTAAAACATAACCCTTAGGGAGTTTTGGGGGAATCCTAGTGTTCACCGAAACACCGCTTCGGAAACGCTATAAGGATACGAAAAGTAAATGAGTCAATGAACCAAATAATAGTTTCCTATTTCTTAGCTAACGATCTAATTGACTGAAATACTATGCGTAAATATGCAAGTAACAGACCGACTATTTGACTAACGTGTTATATAACTGACTAGCGAAACGTGTAACCAATTTTAACTGATTTAAAAAATTAATTAATAAAAATTACCCGCTTAACTAACTAGTTTGACAATCTAAGGTAGCATCTCAAATACAGGAGAAATGATATGTGAATAGAGTAACACAAGCCAAAAACTGGAAATTCAATGTAGGTCCGATTGTCTTTTTCCTGAAATATATGGGTTTTTTCAACTTCAAAACATAATTGTAGATACCTTTCCTAAATCTGAATATTTTGACTATTATTCATTTCACAATCAACAAAATTTAGGACATGTTTAATATTAACTTCTATTAAAAATGTATGTATTTATTCTTAGTTAACAGAATCCATTCTCTATTCAACGTATAAAACGTCAACGCATGGAAAATTTGGACATGTTAGAGCAAGAGTAGATACAGTAATTACAATCAAAATTACTTTTCTTTTCTTCAAACATCGTAATTTCTTTTTAACAGGGAATAAAGAAAAAGAATACAATTTTTCCAAAAAGAAAAATTAAAACTTCAAAAATTTCGTAAGTTTCATTCCATTTTAACAGACATATATGCTATAACTTCATGCTCACTCATCAACATAAATATAATAAGCATTCTGAAAAAGTATTTTATGAAAGGGAGAAAGCGCATCTATATCTAAGGAAAGTTGATTTGCAGATGTCTAATTCATCAGAAGTGGGAAAAAATTTGGATTTGAAAATTTAAAATTTATTCTTATAGGAATAATGATAATGTCTTTCCTTTAAAGTGGTTGAATGAATATCATATCAACTATATTTGATATACAAAAAATATCTCGATTTTCCAAGATTACTTATTTTAGTTGAAGAGTAAAATGCGAAAGTCAAGGGTTAATAACATGTATATTAATGGATTGGTAAATTTAATCAAATTGCAATCAATTGCATCATTTATTATTGATTCTATTACTTTGTCATGAAGCCTATTTTTAACTTATTGAGTTATCCTAATTATTGTAAGCTTTTGAAATGGGTTAGGAAGTTTAGGGGTTAGACAAAGGCGTTGTCAGTCAGAGGTAGTATACAAATCTTTTACATTCTATGTGATTAAACATTTGTATACCTTTTTCGGCTCCAACTCGTTCAAATTCCTGGCTAATCAAAATGCGTGAATCAAATCAAAAGTAAATGATCCAAGGTCAACACAAAGAAATTGGATTGTTCAACAAAAATGTGAGTTATTCTTTTATGATTGTGTAATGTGTATTAATTAAATGAATTTTGGAAAAAAATTTTCCCTATAAAAATACTTTTATTTATATCAAAGTTTCGTGTAACACAGTCTCTAAACTTAGCTAGAAAAAACGATACATTCGAATTTACGTAAGGTCTTTTCTTTGGGCGTAATCTTGCATAGCTTCTTAAAACGCCATATCGTTTGAGGTATATCTTCTTTTATACTTTATCAGAAAAAGCACTTCATGTGATGAACCTTATTTTTCCAAAGCTGTCACATTTAGCGAAGATCTACCGAATAACGTTGAAAATGCGAAAAGAAAAAGTTCTTCAACACAAGAAGTTAAATCAGAAGAAATTTCTTCGGATCTTTTGGAAGTTAAGGAAGTAGGACATTTGTAAAGCGCAACATTTACTTTATTTTTGAGAGTTTTCTAGATTTTAAAAGATTTCCAAATTACAAGCGCAGACTTCAAAAAGTACTACTCACAAATGAGCATGGATTTCATTGAAGCGATGAAGAATTCGAAGGAGTACTCTTCGCAAAGTAAAAGCATTGCAAAGGAAAACGCTGAAAGCAGTTTGCAGCCAAGTGAACTTCAGCCTCAACTAAATTACCTTGTCAAAGAAAATGATCTGATAAATAAAGAAAATAAGAGGCTTTATGAAGAGTAAGTTTAACTTTGTAACTTTTATTATGGATAAGGCTGCTTCAAAAAACTTGATAATGAAAAGAGGAAAGCTTCTTTTTACATTTCTTTTTTAAAATGAATCTTTTAAATTTCGTTTTTTACATATAAAGGCATTGACTTCACTATGTAAAATTAAATGTGAATTTTTATTTGAATATTGAAATTTTGTTATCAAAAAAGAAGTTCTACCAAGTTTTTTATTTTATTTTTCCTTCATAAAGTATTGATTTTGCATAAAATATAAATATAAAATAAACAGCACGCTTCAATTTTATTGTATGGGATTTTTTTTCAATAAAAATAATAATAATTTTTAACATACACTGAGATCCTTTTTTCCACTTTTCTAAACTAAGCTTTTCTACACATTTAAAATTATGAAATAAATACGAAATACATTTATTTTTTAATTTGGCAAATAGGTATGTTCCTAAAAATGTTTCGTCTCATTCATTTTCAATTTTTCTGTCAAGCAATTATTTCCCAAATATAATGTTTTTTTTTGGTTTGATTTTCTTTCTTTTCTCCAAATGTTGACGAGATTTCTTCTTTCAATAAACTTGTTAATTTAAAGAGCTTTACTTTTCTTTTCAAAAATTAGTTGAGTAAAATTTAAAAACTAGTAAATTCAAAAATCTTCTTTTCTTAACTAATTAACATATGCGTCAAAAATATAGGGATGCCCAATTTTTGGACAAATCTATAAAAAAGAATAAATCTAATAACAAGAATTGATATTGAACTTTTATTAAATGAGTATGTAATAAATAATGATGAACGATTTACTTATACTAGGATAAAATGATTTTGATTCTTATCTCATTCCCCGTATCTAAATTTTAATGAAAGTTTAGGGACTAATTTTACTATATACACTATTTTTAGTTTTATTTTGTCTTTTTGAAATTCTATTTTGTCTTTTTGCAATTCTAATGTGTTCTTTTTACATAAAAATGGCAATAAACTTTATTTACATTAAATTTGTGTTACCCTTAGGCAATGCCAAGAGAGAAAGTGTTGAGTTTTTCAAAAGATGCCCCAAGTTGGGAACCTTGGCTTTAACTCTTTCTGGAGCATCTGCGTTCTTTTTCATTAGACTTTTATCTAGAGGATTTTCTTTTTTTTTTACTTGTGGGTGTCAAACTGGTATTTAGAAGATAAAGGAAACAACGAAAAGTGTTTGATTCAGAAGTATTGTCTTTGCTGAGCTATCATTTTCCGTATAAAATTTTAAATTCTACGCTATGCTTAAACGCACATCCATTATATTTGCCCTCATCTCCTCCCATTTCCCGTTGTAAATTTATCCTGCCCTTGATGGGAGATACTTTCAAAAAATTATTAAATATAAAAATTGTTAAAATGAGTGTGAAAGACCTCAAAGTTTTTATTATTTTTCGCAAAAGCAAAGTAATAGACATAAACTGTGAATTGGAAGTTCACATTTGAATGAAATGTTCTATTTAAACATAACATAACATAACATATTTATTTTAGCAATATTGAGGCTAATGCCTGTTAGGTTTGCATCTTGAAATTAAGCAAAATAATACAATCTCCTAGACTGCCAAACTGCAACCAGTTTGTTTTTAAAGTCATTCAACATGGTAGAATTCACAACTTCACTGGGCAAAGAATTCCAATCTTCAAAAGCTCTTTATGTTAGAAATGTTTGGCGATACTTGTTATGGAAACTTTCAGCTTTAAATTTGAAGCTGAAATTTATTTTACCCTAAATTAACCCATTTTGTGTTATTGTTGCTGTAGTATAACCCCGACAAACTTGAATTTCCTATGGAATTCAATAGACATTTTTGAAAATCGTTTGCTTTACGTGAACTAAAATGGGTTAATGATACATCATACATTTATCTCATTTTTAAGATTAGTCAAAAGCAAGCTAGAAAATGAGAAAAATATTTCAGAGTTGAAGACGTTCAAAGCAGAAAATCAATCCACCATCGAGCTTATTAATTCCTTGAAAAGTAATTCTCATTTTAAACTTTTTTATAGACTTTTTAATAGACTGTAGATTCGCTTTATGTAGATCACAAAATTGTGTATTACTATGTTGATAACTTTTAAAATATTAAAAAAATGACTATTAATTTCTAATTTTGATATACATCTAAATCGTCGTTTGCCAAACATTTTGACTGTAGACCTTAAAATAAATTATCAACTGACCCTCATGGACCCCTTTCAAGCAAGATGTGTTCGAAGTAATTAGAGTGTAAACAGACAGGAAGGAGTATTTCGTTGTTTCATGAATTTTTTTCTCAATTTAAAAAGTTGTAGCGTTTTTATTTATAAAATTTATTTTACTAATAAAATCCAATATTTTTCTTTTGTCGAGTACCAAAGAAAACCATGAGCTTATTTTTTATGAACAAGTATTCGCTGTTCTAGACAACTGGTGTGACGTAACATACTCCAAGGTTATTTAATTAAAATTCAAATCCCTTAAGTGTATTTAAAAACAACTCTAATTCTTTATGTGAGATCACAGTCAAGCTAGGTAATGCAGAAACCTATGACTGTTTTCAACAAAGTTTTCTTTTTTTCTGTGGACCCTTGGGGTGAATCCGTTGGGAAACCTGCTCTATATAGCCCAGAATCTAGATATATCAATAAGTATCTATAGGAACATTTTCGCGGATTATTTTCTTCTTGCCACATTTTGAAATATAGAGTTTTTCAAAAAATTAAAACTACGTCCTATCCTTTTTCCACGGGTTAACTTCAATAATTTTTTGTTATTATATAATTTTTGATCTTTGATACTATTTATCTATTTCCTTTATTTGCTATATATAATAGGGCATAAACTTAACATTTTTTTTCATCATCTCTCTTGTAGCTCGAAGGAATTGAATGGGAAGTGAAATGAAAATGAGATGAACAAATATTCTAATAAACATAGTTCTTAGAGCTTCATTCTAGGATCAAACACTTTCATCTAAAAATGCTATATTCCTTTATATCCTGTTTCAAGACAGCACTGTTGAAACGCTGGCCTTAAATTTGGGGAAATTACGTTAAACAGATAACCAAAATATCTGGGTAGCCAACTGTGCCTTTTCGCCTCTTTCGACACATATGTTCTTAACTGATTAAATTTATCAGAATTTTTAAAAACAACTAAAGATTTGTATATTAATCTATCTTGATGGAATGTGTTGAATATTCTGTTATAAAACTTATGAGATATATTCCTAATGAAAGCATTATTTTTCCATGCAATACCTTTTAGTTAAAATTGAAACTTAAAATAATCTAACAAAAATTCATGCGTGAGTCTTATAAACGCTGTTCTCGTATAAACACGGACTTTTGAAGTATTCAAAAATTTATTTTCTGACTAAATTGAACAATGTGTTTATTCAAAAATGATGTATTTTAATGCAAAATTTGTAGAAAATACTTTACTAGCAAAAAACTCTACCTATACAGGGCCGGGCCTAGTGTTCGCGTGGCCCTATGCAAAATGGATTGCGCGGGGCCCAGTGTGAGTAGGAAAAAAGATTAAAAGTGAAAAACAAGATTTTCAAAAAAAGAAAAGGGATTTGCTTTATTACTTTTTCATTAACACAAAATGACGATCAAAGTAACTTTACTTTGCGAACCTTGCATTTAGCGAAATCATACAATATATCATCAAAATGAAAAATGAGAAGCGCGGGGCCCACTTCGGCCGCATATGTAGCAATGACCTAAGGCCGGCCCTGTCCCTATACCTTCTCAAATCCTAATAGTTTTGCATTTTCTTCATTTTAATTTATATCTAGGACGAATTAGACGAGAAATTTAATATTCTATTTCCATAAATACAATTTTTACCTGGATTTTTTTAAACACTTTTCCCATTGATATATATATAGTATACCTTCTTAACTTTTCGATAATTCCTTTTTCACTTATAAAGTTCCAATATTTTTATTTAATATAGAAAACTTTTCGCATTTGAAACTTGCAGAAGAAAAAAAGGATAAAGTGATAGAAAAATTGAAAGAACAAAACGTAAATTTATTAGAAGTTATGCAGAGACAAGAAATGCTGATTTCTAAATGCGATAAGTCGATTGAAACAGAAAAGATTTTGCCTTCGGAAAAAGTACATGGGCTTAGTTCTTACACTCAAACAGAAGAAGTTTTTGCACCATATGGGCAAGGCCAGTGTCATCAGTGTTATGAATTGCAAGTGTCTAATCTTGATCTAAGTCAGCAATTAGAAGCTATCCAGTGTTTATTTTCTACAAAAATGGAAGAAAATGAGTTTGAGAAAGAGAAGTTGAAAGAAATTCTACTTCTCAAAAAGGGAATTATTCACAGAATGCAAAATCAATTGACAGATTTATCTCAATCCCATCACGATGATGTTTCCAAAACAGGATTTCTAAAATATGATCAAGAATTTCAAACCAATAAAGATCAAGTATGAAATTTTATAATTTGAAATCATGATTATGTTTAAAAATTATTTGTACCTTAGATAAATGGATTTGCATAATTAGAACTTTATGCCATACCCCCAATTAGATATTAACTATAAGTAGCTAAAAATAATCTTGTTTTTTGGTGAATTAATCTTGAAATTTTAAATGGCTGGATCACTGTCACACAACTTTATTCTAGTCTTATTTAGAAACAATATTTCTGACAAGTATGCACATTGAAAGATGAGGTGAAAAAAATTTATAACCAATATAAAAAATTGAAAAAAAGTGTACACAGTTGCGAGTTCTTTCCAATTTTCTATATTTGTTATAAATTTTTTCACCTATATTCTATTTGTTGGTCTCTTAAATACAATGCCTTTCTTGGCCTTGCTTGGCCCTTTCATGTCAAATTGAGTTTTAACCCAGCTTTCCCTCTTCCCCCAACAAATATCTAGGAAGTATGTTTCGGTATAACTATAGACTCCCGTTTTACAACAAAGAACCGTATTATTTGGATAAATATTTAATGTGAACAAACACAATTTTTTTTACAAAATAAGGAATACACTTACAATCAGCTCTAACTTTTATGGTTTTAATGGCTTCCCTTTTACTTCTCCAGCGTTCCAAACTTGTCAATGTTTGGCATTAAATAGCTGTCAGAGTAAAGTTCTACTTTTTCTATGTTAAAGCTATTTTGAGTCTTTGGCAGCAGATAAATATACACACTGAAAGCATACTCAAAAAATTATGTTGTGTAAAATGCGAACAAGAGCAACCGAAAGTCCATCCACAGTAATGGATACGTTTTATGTATGTCTCCATTCCTCCACAGCTTCTGGTGTCCTTCAAACTGTAGCATCGTTTGAGATGTTATCTTATTTTGAAGTTCAACGAATTTTTCTTGTAGGGTGATTTTGACTCTGGAAGGATCAGCAAGAGATTTGACCCATAAACTAATGCGGCACTTATGAGTTTTCATATCAACACAACTGCTTCAAATGTTTGGCATAGACTGCTAAATCATCATGATCAAGCAGTTTGGCGAATGGCTTTGTTAATTTATAAAAGTAAAGGTAGTGTTTTCATCAATAAAGCGCAATAATCGAGCTTGTATCGCACTATGCGCAAAGAGGCTTTATGATGAATCGAACCCGAGACCTTGTAGTTACGAAGCTAAGTGTCTGACTCACACTGCGTGGTAAGGAAAATCACTCCGATGATTCACCCAGAAGAACTTATTCATTCTTGCTAAATCTACTAATTGCATCCTTTCATGAGAAGAGAGTGAAATCATTTTCCTATTTTTTTGTTCACAAGGACGTTTACCTTTGAGACAAGTAGAAGATGACTTTTTAGGTGGTAAAATTCAAGTAAAATGCATTTTGTTTGAAAAAGGTTTTGAAATTTCCAATGTTTTTAATGAGTTCTTTATTTCTCTATACTTATACCAAAGATGAATATAATATAAACGACTATCTTGTTTCCACTGATAGAGTAAACCCATTTAGATTATTGTTCAATGCTATGAACAATCTCAAAAGAAGTGATGCTACCGATTGCTATGGAATATCTATAAACCATATTAAATTTATAAAAACTTTTATTTGCAAGATGCTGTTTGTGAGCTTCAATATGTGTGTCAAAATTTCACAAAGTGATTCCACTTTTTAAGGAAGGTAATCGGCAACAAGTATAACAAACTATCGACAAGTTTCCATAATTGGTCCGTTTCATAAAATTTTGTAAAAGTCCTAAATGCCCAGATTGTTTATTATCTACAATACATTCTAAAAGTTTTTACATTCTAAAAATGATTTACAATTTGAATTGAGGAAACATCATCCTTCTGAGTTGTTGCACTCATTTTATATAGAAAAAATGTTTAATTATCTTGAAAATTAAAAAGATGTGTGTCTGTTTTCCTCGATTTGAGTCTCTCTTTTGACTCTGTATCCCATAGATGTATACGTAAGGAAGCTAGATTCTTGTGAGTTTGGGTCAGATGCAATGAGATTTTTCTTCCATTATCTCTCCGATAGAAAACAAATAACTAAATAAGCTCAGAATTTTATGAGTCTGAGGTATCTTCTGGTGTATCTCAAGGTTCAATATTCTCTCAATTATTATTTTCTATATTCATAAATGTTATCTTCACATCTAATACAAATATTGACATGCTACTCTTCTCCATTTGATCGAAGTATAGATGTCAAATCGGCACAATTAATCTTGATCCAGGAAAAAATTCATAGTTGGTTAAAGAATAATCTATTTTTAAATGAAAGCAAAAGAAAGGGAATGCATTTCACAACTTTAAAGCGTCATTTTGACATATTTGATCATCCATAGATGCCGAGGGTGTTGGTCGCAGTAAATGTGAACATGGTCTTGTACAAAGCTCTCACGCTGCCTCAAATAATTTATAGCATTGCAAACTGGGGACATGCAAACATAAGCAGGGTCTTTTCTTTAATCCCTTCGCTTTGCGTTTAATCTTCAAGAAGCATAAGTTTCATCCTACGAATCAAATCTTCTTTGATAATATCTCCAAATAATATCTCCACATTTATCCTACGAATCAAATCTTCTTTGATAATATCTTCAAATAATATCTCTCTACCCTTTCAAAGCTTCTTATTTCAAGTTACACATGCACAGATAAGCAGTTTCTTACAAGTCCTATTAATTCTAGAAAAAGAAAGCTTTTGAATTATCATTCTATACGCAGGGCCGTATCAAACGATCGTGGCGCCCAAAGGCCAGGGTCCTGAATGAAGCCCCTCACCCCTTGCTATTTCTTTTCTCACTCATCCCCACCCCATTCTGGCTTAAAAAGTGATTTAGAAAAAAAATGCTCACATTTTTATTAAGCCACATAATTCAGATGTATACTGACTGAGTCGAAGACAGTCTCCATTAGATGTTCATTTTTCGTGTTTTAGCAGCAGCAAAATTATCGATGACTTCGTCAAAAACAACACAATCGATAACTTCTTTCTCAATGCTCATAAGAGCCAGGCTTTGGAGTCGGGATTGCCCCACAGTACATAGAGTACTTTTAGAAGTTTTTTTACTTTTAAACTTCTTTAAAGGTTAAAAATATAATTAGAAATCAAAGCAGGGACAACCGGATCTAGACCCTACGTTTCAACCACTTGTGCTTGGCCTGGTTATTGTTTTAGTCTAAATCTAATTGTTAAAATGTCTTAAAGAAGAAAATGTATATTTCACAAACATTGAACTTGATAAGAGACTTAGTGATGGTTTATATTTATTTCTCTGTCTATCATGTCATAAAGTCTCGTTTTTGTGACAATAAAATATGGGCAGCTTAATTTTATCCATTACGTTATCTAAAAAATAATGGGTCTAAGTTGCATAAAATCTGTTCTTAAATTTATCAATCTCTCACTTGCCTCAAAAAGCTTCTCTGATTACTAACGTTCGTGATCTATGTCTGAGCTGTAACCATACATATTAAATATCACTTCTTGTAAAATAATATATACCAAGTTAAGTTTCAAACAAGTTTCAAACAATTCCTAACTTAACTTAACAAGGTGTAGGATAAATTAATTTATGACTTATTCATTGCATGTTGTAAGGAGGATTGCATCATTCCAGAAGAGCATTTTGACTTCAAAAAATTGCGTCTCTAAGGACCTCGCTCTGCTTTCTATTCCTTACGGCATGATATTTCAAAAAGTCTATATGACTGATTTCAAATAAGCATAATATCTTATAACAGCGAGAAGGCTTTTGATTGGGCATGCACGTTTCTGGTTCAAATTTAGCACCCCGTATGTGCCATCTTACATCTTATGAGTAATCGTATACATAGAAATTTCTAAGTGTTCATTATAGGTCAAAGTATATAACAATTTTCTAAAATAAGTATATAGGATTCGTGGTATCACAAGAATCGCGCAAAGCTTACTCTTGTCCAGCCAGCGTCAACGTGTGAGACATTAAGTCCCCCTTCCATAAGTTAATAAAATCCATTAGTATAAACAAAAATCACCATCTTCAAGAATTGGAAAAACGATGAAAAGGAATGTACCATATTTTAAACACCACATTTAAAAATATTTTCAAAATTTTATATTTAGAAATATATCGACATCATTGACGAAAAACAAGCTCTTCTCTGCGTAAATATTAATACGTTAAACTTGGACTTTGATTGTCTCGCTATGAAAGAGTATGAAGCATTTCAATTCGTTCTACGAGTTTGTGAAGGAAGACGCGTTTATTCGAGGAAATTAATCCAATCGGGAAGCAGTATTTACTTGAATCAAACATTTTATTTCGCTATTCCCTTGGAAGATTTGCAGCACATTCATGAAGACTATAGAGCAGCGTTGTGTTTGATAGCATTAAAGAGGAATAGAGATTCCGTAACTTGTGTCAAGCTTGCTACTTCCAAATTAGGCATAGGATCTTACGTCAACAATGGAAGTAAGATTTGGCTCTCTTCTGCTTTGAAGAGTAAGTTATTTTTATTTTTAACTAAACATCATTTATTTCTTATACTCGTGTATCACATGACATTTTAAGACATATTTTTCAACTTGATTACAAATATTTTTCAACTTTACGGAAAAAAACGAAAAGAACATGTAAAAACTCTTGTGAGAGTTAGCACGGAGATGAAAATGCTTAAATGAAACAATTTATAGCTGAATATTTTTTTCCTAAAATATACCTGGATTAGAGTATTTGTGTTAGCGCCAAAGTTAGAAAAAGTCTAACGTAATATGTTTCTCAAAAGAGTAGATGAGATAAATGATAAATCATATTGAGGCGTTAAAAGTTTGAATCTCGCATGGTACGTGAGCTTGAAGAGTACGCGCATTTAAACGGCACATCTTTTATTCCTTATTTAATTGCCACCCAAATTTTTGGCATATGCATTATATCTTTCCACCTTGATATCTATTACTTTGCCGATTATTTTGAGCGATTTTCTGGCTTTGGTAATCCAGTAAACAAATAGGAAATGCTTTTTTATATCTCTTTTTTATATTCACTTTCTACTAACTTTAATTGTTTATGTTTCCCTAAAATTGGTAATGTAACTAATTGATTAAACAAAATGATACTTTCAAATACATTTTTCTCTACTCTGCATATATATATATATATATATAGACGGGGCACAAAGCAAAGTCGGTAATTTTCATTCAAAGATAAAAATAACAATTTACTTTGTTTGAAAAGGACGACTTTATTAGAATATGAGTAATAAGGTATAGACTATAGAGTAAGAATTATATCACTCATCTCTATATTTTAGTCAACTCTCTTTCAGGTCTATACTATATTACTCATATTCTAATAAAGTCGTGCTTTTCAAACAAAGTAATTTGTCAATTTTTTCTTTTTATACATATACATATATAATTGGAAGTCGCAAGTTGGAAGGATCTTGAAGAGCAGCTATAACTCACATTTAACTAAAATGAAACTTGGTTGTTAAACGATCCCAATTTTCCAGGCCTTATTACACACCTCAACCTGATTCCGATTTTGGGATACAATTTTTACTCAAAATTGCAAAAAATTCTTTTTTTCCAAAACAATAAATTTACCATTTTATAAAAAAAAATTTCAAGCTAAAGCTCAGTGTAAAAGAATGTTAAAAAGATCCAAACAGAAAAACAAAGATTAACACGAAGTGTTATGAATTTGATCCTGGACAACACAGGTTTATAAAAGCTGATAAAAATGCATGTTTCGTTTATAACAGTGATCCCCCAACCTTTCTTGTCCGGTTGCACCTTTTCCAGTCCCTTTTTCACCTGTGGACGCCTACAACGAAATAGGTTAAGCGAGCAAAATCAATAAAAGATTTTTCTGCAAAAAATGAATATATTCATGTGTAATGCCCTGCATTGTTATGCTGATTAAGCCTATTTATGCGAAATGAGAAAACATTCCGTTCCGCCCTTTTTTATTAAAGTATTTATAATACTTGCTCTATTTTTGAGCTTGCAAGCACATGCATGAATAAAAAAATCACAAAACCTGTATGAATAAAACACAAAAAAATCACAAAAGCAGCAATGAATGAAACTTTTCATTGGTTGCACAAAAAGTATTTCACTTTATATTTCTCAATGGGACTTTTGTGGTTGTTTTTGCTCATGAATCCTTGGCTCAATGGCAGCCAGTGCACACCTCAAGTCATCTTCCACAGAGAGCTTTGTTTTTACAAGTAATGCAGAAAACCCACTTTCGCACAGGTTGGTTGAAGCAAAAGGCAAAAGAACTCGATATGATTTCATCATTGAACACCAGAATCTAGATAAGGAGTTTGACTAGAACAAATTCTTGACTTTTGAATCGTGGATAAGCTCAATGAACTCTTCTTGTGCGTCTTCTAACACATCATTAACCTGACATAAGAACGGATTTTTTTTGCTAAACATGCATGCTGAGGGCTTAAGTCAGGAAAGTAACGGCCAAATTCATCATCTAGCTGAGACAAGTGATCCATGATTTCCTTGGACAAGATGCTTGAAAGTTGACATAAGCAAGAATTTTATTCGATGATGAAAACATCATAAATTTTCCTACACTCACTTTCTTCTTATACAGCTCCAATTTGAGCAAGTTTGAATCCTTTCCTTAGAGTCTAAAGTTCAACTGGTTAAAGATTTCAAATATGTCCAAAAGATAAGGAAGGCGGAGCTCAAAGTGTTCTGATTTCAATATCTCCAACAAGTCACATTTTTTCTGTACATCAAAAAACATTTCAACTTCGTGGCGAAGAGAGAAGAAGCGGGACAAAAATCTCCCTGCAGACATCTACCTGAAGTATGTATAAAAGAGCAAAGAACTATGTTCGGTTTCTATGTCATGACAAGTTACTGGAACAGTCTCGTGTTGAGGGCAGAGTTTTTCACATAGTTCATGACCTTGACAATACCAGTGAAAATTGTGACAAGCCCAGAAGGAAGCGATTTAGAAGTCAGAACCTCCCTATGAATGAAGCAGGGCACACTAACTGCATTTGGTGCTTTGAATTTTTCTTTTGTTTGGAAACCCGACCTCGATCCAAGCATGGCTGGAACTTAATCAATTGTGATTCCAACAAGATTATTCCAACTCAAACCATGCTTCTTAAAAAACGATGGCACAGCATTCATCACATCAGTGGCCCTAAATGACTTTTCAAGATTTTGACGGCAAAGAAATTCCTTCTTGATTATGCCTTTGAAAACGTATCGGCAGTACACCAACAGCTGGCACGCGATTGCTACATCAGTGGATTCATCGACCTGTATAGAAAAAATGAGGGATACTTTTATCTCTTCAATAATTTGATCTTAGCTGGATTGTATTATTCGAAAGAGATACATCACTTAGTTTCTGTGCTGTTTCTCTTCCAAGAACCAGTCTAACCATTTCCTTTGCACAACGTAGGATCAATTCTTCAGCAATTGTGTGTGGCTTTTTCTTCAGTGCTACTAAATAAGCCACTCTGCATGATGCTTCCACGATGTCCCCTCTCTTCTCTTGGAAGCTACCAGTCGCATCAATTTTTTGCCTCTAAATTTCATCAGCTTTCCCCATGAAGAATTCCTTTTCCTTCCTAGCCTACTCAGACTGGCATTTGGTCAGGTGAAACTGAAGATAATCTTCTGAGAACTTTCTCTTCTTACTTAACATTATGCAATATCTGTGGGTGGAAAAAAGAAAAGTATAATAAAATAAAATAAAGGTTATTTATAAAAAAATAAAAGCTATTTATTTTTCTTTCTCTTATTCATATATCACGTATCTTCATGACACTCGCCATTTCAAGAGGCAATAAATCTTTCTGTCATCTTGTGGGCCACTCATGACCATCATAAGGTCTAAATTTGTCATGTGAGCCGTGAGTTTGACATCCCTACTACCGTTAGATAATGTAGGGCAATTCTAGCATTTAAGCATTTAGTTTTAAGGATTGTGTACAGAAGTATGCATTTTTTGAATTGCGCTTCCTGTATCGAACTATCAGGAAAGTAGGCTTGATGCGGAATCGAACCCAAGAGCTTAAGTTATCGATACCCAGTATCCAGCCAAGCTTACTCACGCCCATTTTCACATTATTTTTGGCATTATCAATAACAACCCATAAGCTTTATATTTTTATGATGTTGAGAACTTGTGAAACACACTTTGGAGAAAAAATACAAATAATAATATATGTAAAAAATTATTTGCCTGAGTTATAATCCCTATTTTCGTTTAAAAAAGCGCAAAAATCGCCAATGAATAATCTGAAATTTGCAATATATTGAGAGTTAGTTGAAACTTTGTTTTGAAGCGAATACTTAGGAAAGCATATAACAAAGAAAAAAAGGAATGTATCAGAAATGGGATATTATTGCGCATTCATCCATGTATCCCTTGTCTTTAATCGTAATTGTGTGTATATAACTTATTTTCATGATGGTTTAAAGATATCATTCTAGCAGAATACCGTTTGCAATAACTTTAAATGAAAAGCCTTATGGCCTTTTGAACGCATAGATAAAATATTTTTTCTAAATTGTTGGAATGCTTATAACTAGAACGGGCACGACATTTTTTTAATCAAAATATCCAATAGCTTTAATTCACCCAAAATATTCCTATCATTGAAAAAAGATACAATACAATAAACATTTTGTAACATATAAAAGATATAAGTGAAAAGATGTAAAAAAATATTTGAAAACTTTGAAACAAATTTTGATTCACAAAAGTTTCTATAAAACAATGAAATGACAAATATGAAAAACTACAACTCTGAAAATTTTAAGATCGGATCTCATAAAACACCCAAAAAAAGAAGACATGTCAGAATGCGTTAAATGAATATACTGGTCGCTGTACCATTAATTAATTATGATGAAAACAACGAATAGTATAAAGTTGAATCATTTGTAAGAAAAGAGGCATATAGTATTGAATATATTAGTAAAAAGATAAACTAAGGTAATGAAGGCATCTCTTGTAAATATGAAGTTAATTGATGGAGGTTGCAAGCATATCAATAGAATTGCCTCTTTTCACTGATGTTGTAAAAAATCTTTTAATTTGAAAGAACGAGATTTTAGCTCTTTGTTCTTGGCAATAAATTAGATCCCATAATCCAAATAATTTCACACAAACGCGAACTGTGTGATACAAGATTGCTAATTTAACAGATAGACTCTGTTTATAATGACGGATTTGAATGAAGGCACATTTAATGAATTCATTGAAATTCAATGTCCAATATGCAGATATTTTTACCCAATTTTAGTGCAAAACGGAGCAATGGTTCGCACAACTCCACGACTAGTTTATTGGACTCGAACGTTGACGAAGGGACACAGTGTGCAAACGTTGAGGCTGAAAGCGATTGAGTATTTGCGATTGAATGCCCACTTGCAAAGGGAAGATGAAGATTCCAAGATGGCAAAGGATCCACGAGTTGGCTTGCAGATCAAGATACTCCGACTAAACTTACTCAAAAATGAGGACTGTGAAGCAAGTAACTACTCTTGTTCATTCAATTCGCCCTAAAGCGGGGACACACAGAACTTTAGGAAATTCACCAAAATATATACCTTTTTATGTTAATCTCATGTATTTATTTTCAAAATATATACAATTTTGGTCCCTAATAAATAAAAAGACTTGTTAGATTTTGGCTTTCAGATTTTGAGATTATTTTAACAAACCGGGGCAGAAATGGTATGGAAAAAACAAAAATATTTATTTCATACAAAATAATTAATATGAAAAATATTTTAAAGCTGGAAAAGGGATAAACTTGTTTTCCTTTTTTCGAATGAAAAAGCGGGACTCTTATAAATCTGTTGTTAAGCGACTTCAAAAATCTGTCATTTCGCGCCCATATCTTATTTGTTTTTGTATTGTTTTTTAGTTTACAGTTTTGTGATATCTAATTCAAAATAATAATGGAGTTTCTAGTTCATAGCAAATTATGATGTAAACTTAATTAAGATTATTCTCCATCAATATTCATCAGTTATCAGATGTATCCTGAAAATCTTCCCCATTTTACTAGCAAAATTTCATATTCGATGAATCCTGAACTCTCAGATGTCTTCACTATTTTCCCAAGCATCAATGACGCAAAGTTTTGGAATGAATTGAATACAAAGGCCATAACCTTGGAAGTGTTCAAGAACACTCTTTCAAACGGAACCATGTGTTTAGCCGGAACTAAAATATATCTCACACCTCTACTTCATTCCGCATCGATCATAGGAACTTCTCCTCTCATGATCAGCAGTAAACCTTTCAATCTCTTATAAAATATTTTAATCTAAGTTATTAGAAGTATAGGTCATGAAAACTGAGTAGAAGTTGTTATCACGATTTACCCCCTTCGGAAATATTTTGCCCCCTGGAACCCCTTTGAAATATAAAAATGTATGCACTTTCTTATAGTCCCTGCTCTATTAAAATAACTTTTGCCCCCTCCCCCCTCCCTCGGTATCAACTTTTCCCCATTTGTACTTGGAGTCTGATGACCGGGCTGAGGGTCATTTTAGCCTTGCAATTTTTAAACTCAGGCGTTGATATTTTTTGCCATATGTCTTTTTTTTGCCTAAAATGTTCACTTTCTTTATATATACTTTTTGATTCTAAAGTTGTGAGGGTAAGAAAGTTTCCGTTCAATCTAATGCTTTTTAGAAATACACATCTTCTGCTTTACCTCTTCTAGCATTCTTTGAAGAATATGGTGACCATATGGATTCTGATATAAATTCCTTGTGCTTTTAAGTTATTTCTTATAAAATATGAATATATAACTTTTTCATATGCGTATGGCGGCTTTATATGAAAACACAAATAAATTTATATAAGTATATGTCATGACATGATACAAATATGATTAGCATTGAACCATGACAAATAACAAGCGTGTTCTGTCGATAATTGCTAATCATAACAAAGTTTTGAAATTTAAATTTAAGTTTTCACATTTAAAAAAAAGCGAATTTATTCATTATAAGAATAATTTTTTTTAAATAGTTACCATAGAGTCTTCTAATAAAGTGTACTTTCATTTGGCATTTCTATTAAAAAATCGACAGAGCGCCTATTGGTAGGAGCGTAGGATCTTCATTCACTCGGAATGATTTCGATCCTTGATCGTGGTCATCGATATCATAAGTCCAGTTATGCGTAAGAATATTGTTCTTTTGGATGCCATACTTTTCATTTAATTTTCAATTTTTCAATACTCAATTCATCTTAAGCTCTTTACTACAAATGAATAAAATTTATAATAATTTATAGTTATAGAAATTAGATTACATTATCCAGAGACGGATGACTAAAATGAAATATTAAAAATCCAAAAAAGGAAAGAAAAACTAAAAATTTATGACGAAAAATAAATTTGGTCTAAACATATTTTAATGCAAAAATGTGCCCATAGGGGAGACAACTTATGCTCGTATCTCCATCGCAAAATGATTATTAAATATTTGGGTTTGGCTGAAACCTTTCAAAACCCATCAATTTTACGACCTGAACAAACACGCCTATACCTTGTGTCTATTCTCTTGACTTCTATTTAACTAGATATAGGGAATATAGCCTTTTTAGAAATGGTGTTGTTCTTTCACTGTTATGAATGATAACAAATTTTTTACTATAACTTTTTTTATATTATAATTTTTTGATATAACTGTATACATATGTATAATTTTAAATGATAAACATCTTAAATAAAAATGTTATATATGCATAATTATTCTTCATCCATAATATGTGATGAATACGAAATGTAAAAAAGTGTTTCCAATTTCTTCACTCTTAATCTTCCAAGATTGCAAAAGTTGAATAAATTAGATTTGATTAAATTTTCAATATCTCCTCGATCACTCTTTGCAAAAATGGATATTTGCTTTTTTTTTTTGCTTCATAAAAATATGCATGAGCACAATAAATGCCTTTTACAAGCGAATTATAGCGCGATTGGTGTCATCATAGAGTTTAATTAGGGGGGGGGGGGGGGGGGTAGGCGGGAATAATGCTTGTTTGGGCTTGTACACTCGTCTTTTTACTCCTTCAATTATTACTACCAACATTTTGATAACACTTCATCGCCATTTCGTAAAGGTGATGATTCTGTGGATTGAACTGTATTCTGTTGGAGTTTGTTTTACATTTATTTTAACTTGAAACTACCGGTCAAGCAACGAACACAAGCGAAGCAATAGTCCTTTAGAATACACTAACATTAAGCGTCAGTGAACTATCTTTCAGAATGCAAACTTTGGATCAATGAATTCTAAGCAGGTCAATTTTGTTTCAAGACAATTCGGCATCGTGACAATTCGGCTTTAAGACAAATCAGCGTTCACCGTGTGAGAGACGAAAAATAATTTCCCTGGCATTCGACTGTACATGTCGTAAAATGCGACTAAATTTATGATGTAATCTTCAGTTGTCGAAAAGTTGAAAAAAGTTACAAAACACATCTGTTAACGTGAATAAAGGTTCCAACATGTCTTTAACTGTAATTTCCATGAGATTTAATTAATGTGATTGATTTTTACATAAAAATATGAATCTTTACGTACATGTGTTATAGTAATACTGTGAAATCCGCGATTTAATGTATTTACTGAACTAAAACTCTAGTTAAATAATGAAATCTATGAATGAGCCATTTTAGTGTTTATATAGTGTTCTAAACTAATATTCAGAGATGCCTAATCTGAAATATTTTGTAAGGAACTTTATTTATAATTCATCATATGTGTGTTGTGAAATATAAATATCATATAATATTATGATTATTATTGATTCATATTATACCAATGCTTTTTATTTATATACTTTATATACTTTTTATTTTATGCATCCTTTATCCCCGTCAGTAAATGTAGACATGAGAGCTAAGAAGTCTCTAGATGAAATTTCTATGAATTTTAATGTTAATGGAATCTCCAAATGAAAAATAATAATTTGAACGCGGGAAACCATATTTTATAACTTAACCGATTTAGTACCAAAGAGTCACTAGCTACTTCACGCTCTACAAAAAATGTGGTAGCTAAGAATGTGTAATATAACACACCTCGCTTACTAAGGAATCCACTTTGTTGAAAATATTTTAGGGATATACTTTTTTAATGTTTATCCCTCTCCAAGTAACAATGCTCTCCCAGCGAATCTAAATCAATATGATTGCAAAACCAAATTCGATCTTTTTAAATTATTTTTCAAAGTTCATAAAGACATAATAAAAATGGTTTCAAACAAATTTTTCTAAAAGAAATAAGCAATTAGCAATAATGAACATTTTGAATCAAGTTCGTGTTATGTGATTCATTTAATTAGATATTTGGTTGGATCAAAAGTAGGAGATTGGCAGTGTGCCCTTATTTTATCCCAATTTTCCTACCTTTTTTAATGTTTGAAGCAAATTGAGGAAAAATAGGGTTATATTTTCATTTTAGAACTCTTATTTGTAAAAGATGTGTAATTCAATATATATTTTCTCTCAACAAAATATCAAATATTTTCAAACTCACAAAAAAATGGATTTCAAGTCGAACCTAAAAATAAAACTACTGAAATCTTGAAAAAATTGCACTTGAACTTGAAACATTTCCCTTAAATTTGAAAACATTTTACTTGAATTTGAAAAGAATAATCTCTATAAGAATCGAAAAATATAAATGATCTTTTCAAATTCATTTCGGAACTGAAAAAAGGACAGGATAATTACTTTTTTAACAAAGTTTGCCCTTATTATATGCATATGTAATTCTTGACTACTTGTGAAAGTTTTGGTATTTAATGAATAATTATGTTATTTATAGTAGCAGTAGAAAGGTACATTTCAGTACCACTGTCTTAGTGCTATAGTTTCAGCTTTTTTATTATAAATATGCAAAATGAAATATTTTATTGTGAGAAATTTTACCTATATTGACATTTTAATTTACCGAAAAAAGTACACAAATAATAATATACCATTTATGTTCTCAATTAACGGAAAAAATTAACCAAAATTTAATTATAAAAAAAGAGAAGATTGCTTTTCTATCCAACACATAATTAAAAAATAGGAAAAGAAAAAAACTTTATTTTGCATTTCGAGCACAACAGTGATCACAACCATAAAAAGAAATAGAAAAGCCAGCTGGAAAGGAAAAATATCAGGCTTGAATTGGTAACGTAGGAGTGAGAGTTTCAGAAAGAAACTGTCAATATTTGGAAAATTTTTTATCAAAACTTTCAGAAGGTAAAATACACTATATTTATTTTTATTCTTATTTTTTTATAATTCTTTTTCCTTCAATATTTATTTTCTTCTTTCGTCTTTACATATGTTATATTCTCTCCTGAACACGCTTTTTCTTCTTTTACTACACCGGCCCTCTTTATACAATACCATCCGCCACATATCAACATCTGTTTATCTTCTCTTCTCGCGCTGTATTTAGGATTATTTTTATGAAATTCTAACCTTCCTAAAATTTAAGATGAACAGAAGTCACTTTTTAAATCTGGTCAAATTTCCTTCATGATATCTTGGATCAATGTGGAAATGAATGTTATCAGCGAGTATGCGAAAAAATATGAACAAATAATTTCTTTTGAAGCATCACAGATGAGCAAAGTAAGAATTTGAAAGGAAAAAATGTTCTCGAAATAAAATGCGCTATATTTATGTTTTAAGAATAGAACGGATTTTAGAGTGCCTTCTTCCAACGAAGTTTCAAAGGAAGACGATTTAACTGGTATTTTATTACGTTTAATATATGTTACATCCCACTTCTCATGTTTTTTTTCAATTTTAGATAAGGCTCATGAAGTTAAATTAGAAGATGACACTTTGAAAAGTGAAAAAATTTTGAAAAGTGAGACAAGTTTGAAAAGTCAGAAAAGTGTCAAAAGTCAGAAAAGTTTAAAAGGTGAAAAAAGTTTAAGCAAATCTACTACTCAAAGGAAAAAATCCTTTAGCAACGAATCCAAAAATGATAAAGATAATGACTATCAGGAATATTCCTTTAAATCAAGAGAGTTTATTGAGCTCAATGCAGAAGAAAAAGTCTCAAATCCTGTTAAAATGAGCTTTTTAAATCAAGAAGTAGAGGTAAATGATGTTGTTAGTGAGATAAATAGTAAAGAAGAAGTTAAAAGTGAAGAAAAATTAGAAATGGAGCCAATTTTATCAAAAAATTTAGAAAATGACGAAAATATTGCCGTGTCAAAAAATTTAGAAAATGACAAAAGTGTCACCGAAAGATCCTCTAAAAAGCTCAAAGAACATAAGGAAAACGTTTTTAAGGACACAGGAAATTCCTTCAAAGATTTGAGTGTAAGAAAGAGCAAAAGTAATTCACATTCAAATTCCACTCTCAACACGGTGAACGAGAGCAAAGTTTTCTCTGATGAAAAAATTGATATGAAGAGTAGGAACAGCAATTCTTCTCTCAAAATGTCAAAGTTTGTGAAAAAAGTTAAAAATTCAAAGGACGAAGCTGAACGAAGAATAGAAAAAAGGGAGTCGCATTCGGGTCCATCTTCGTTGAAGAGTGCGCATGTCCAGAGTATCGATCGTGATAACACTTCGTTCGAACTCGGAGACCATGATGAAGTGAAAGAGAAAAGCGACGCCAAAAACGTAAAAAGCTCAAGTGAATTCGATGATAAAAGTTTCACAATTTCCGAAGAGAAGGGAAAAAGTGGAAAAGAAAGTACTCAAGGGTTCCTTGAAGAGAAAAAAGCGAAAAGTAAAAGTGAGTTCTCTAGCGAAGATGACTTTTTCATTTCTTCCAGTGATGAAGGTGAAGAAGTTTTATCGGTTGCGAGCAGGCCAAGGGAAAGTGTTTTGGAAAAAAAAGATGCTGATGAAAAGGATCTGCCCAAACGAGCACCAAAGAAAAGTGAGGGAGAAGTAAAAAGTGGGAAGGATTCAAGTGGATCAGATTTTGAAAGTTTTGGAAACATTTCTTCTCAAAGTGAAGAAACTTTGATTGAAAGAGGTTCAAAAAAATCAAAATGAAGGCAGCAAATTTTTTTATACTTTTCTTTTTTCTTTAATTAAATTTATTTTTAAAAAAAATTAATGATGATTAAAGCATTTATTTTTTGATAAAAATTTTTTGACTTATATTTTTAGTAATTTATTACTTTTGCAAATATGAGAGTCAGGTAATAGAATTGACAAATTTAACAAATACTTTTTGGAAGAATTGTTCAAAATAATTAAAAATACATTGGCGAGGATGGGTGTGGATGGAATATTAAAGCTAATTTTTCTTAGACTATATATATTTCAAATACAAGTTTCAAGTATATAGATTATAGTTTGTTATATACATTTTAAACTCATTTACATCATATGTGTTATCCAATCATAACAATCTAAGTTTACAATGATTAAGATATTTATCTGACAAAGAATGCACTTTGAATAAAAATAAATATTTCTACTACTAAAATACGGTATTTACAAACAAAAGTAAGGAAGTTTATCTACAAAGACGCGGTAATATTATTTTGCTATATAATAATCTTTTATTTCTCTATGGTCTTCTTGCAAATTGACCTTTTTAAAAATATATTATTTTCAAAGTAATCCAAAGAATCAATACTCTATATGACATGATAGACATATTCTTTTCCTTTTATTTTTGTGGTAAGAAAAAAAGATAATCTTAGAAATAAGACAGCTATAACGCATCGTCTGTGGAAGTGAATGACAATAACATCCATAACATAACATAAGTGTAGCAATGTAAAGAGGCTAACCTAACCGCCTATGTGAATTGCATCAAATATACTACAAACAAAATATAAATCAATCAATTAATGATATATCTTTTATCTTTCCAAAAATCATCAAGCTTTCTTTCGGAAATATTTATATCAAGGAATCGACAACTTCATTCGGCAAACCAATGCAGTGATTATATGCATTTTGTGTTAAATAGTGTTGTCTATAATTACTTTGATAGAGGAATCAGGTTTAAATTTCAGTGAATGTGATCTGGAAATTTTCTTTGAGTAACCAGGCAAAACTTTCTCGCCAATGTTCATGTTTCCTTTCACAATATTAAATATATTAAGCATTTCATTCCTTAGCTTCTGTAATATACAAAGAAGGAAGATTAATTTTCTCCAATCTTCTAATGTAACATAAACTTAGCATTCCTTTCAAGTGTTTTGTAATTACTCTCTGAACTTTTTCTATTTTTCTAATGATCATGATTGAAGAATTTCCAAAAATCACATTTCCATATTCTAAAACAGGCCTGACTAAAGATTTGAACAGATGGAGAGGAACTTCAATGTCAGATAACACAAAAGTTTACTTTAACATGTGTAATATAGAGAAAGCTTTCTTTACAACTTGAGAAACATGATGAGAAAAACAAAATTTTGAATCAACAATTAATCCTAAATCATTGTTTTTCAACTTGATTAACCTATATAAAATTTGTATCATCTGTTTTTCTAATTTGAATTCTTGTAAAAAATGTTTGCCCTCACCACTAGAACCCTTGAATAATTTAATATCATCGGCATAAATTTTTACATTTGATTTCTAATGATCACTTATACCATTCATGAATATAGAAATGAATATCAGTCCGAATACTGAACATTGTGGGATTCCACTTATAATTTCTGAAGTTTTTGAACAGATTCCATTCAATCGAACAAAAAATTTTCTGTTTAAAATATAATCTCCCAAACATTCTATGAGGATGGTTATTTATACTGAAAGATTTTAGTTTTAATATCAGTCTTTCATTGGGGACAGTGTCGAAAGCTTTCTGAAAGTATAAATATATAACATTTACCGTTTTATTATTACTCATTTCTAAAGAAAATTCATTAGAAAATTCAATTAGATTTGTTATTATTGACTTTTTTGGAAGAAAACCATGTTGATGTCTCGATATCAGTTTGTATTTTTTTCAAAATGATTAACAACTTCATCCTTTATTATTGACTCAAATACTTAAATTAATAAATTCAAAAAAAATATAAAAAAGTTTTATGAAAACTTTCAGAAATGTGTGAAATTATATAGTCGTGCTTCAATAGATTTATTATTATTGAATGTTGTTCTATTTAGATCTATTATTATTTTTACAGCAAATGGAACTTGTCATTGATTACTCTGGATTCTAATTCAGCAATTCGTCATTTTTGCTCTTATTTCATTATAACTCATAAGCGAATGATGTGAATCAAAAACAAAATTTTATGGTAAATAAACCTAATTGGTAGTTTTGAAGGAATTTTTATTTCAGGTAAAGGTATCATGGTGTGTTTTCATCGAGAAGGCACAATTACGCCGTCTGTATCGATCTAAGAAGTAAGTAGGCTTGATGGGGGATCGAACCCAAGACCTTGAGTTATCGAAACCCAATACCTAACCAACCTAACTCACACATAAATATATAAATTATAAATTTCTTCAAATGAATTAAAAATGGTAATATTATTAATCAAAATATGTTTACTTTTGTAGAAATTAAAAATCGCCAAAAGTTCAATAAATTGCAACTATTGATTAAATATGTTGCATCTTCTTTACTTGCATTTATGCTGGGAATTCCGAATTTACCATGCGAATTTCAAGTATATTTGATTTACATATGGATAAAAAAAATTTAAGTTTGAAATTTAGAAATTTTAAGTGTAGTAATTAAAGTAAAACTTTGACTGTTATAGAACATCAAAACATTTGAATACTTCCGTTTTTAAAAACATGTCATCTAAGGAAACTTGGATTTTGGTCCAGACTTTTCAACTCTTCAATTGAGTCTTGGAAAGTTCATTTATTTTTCTATTTTTACAAATATCTTTGTTATTATTTCGCATAACGCTGAATTAAAAACTACTTTTTA
>JAUIRK010000834.1:0-68403 GCA_030549495.1 Nectonema munidae
TAAAACCTTGATTTTTTAAACTCAATATCATGATTATTAGAGAGTAAATTTTCAGCTTTTTCTAAGCTGTCTTTATCAGGAAAACGTATCCTCAGTTTGTTTTTTGTAGGTTTGCTAGATAAGATTTTTACATTGTTTAAGATTGAGGTTCTTTTTTCTTTTACTTCTTCAATATTCAAGTTGTTTGGACTAAAGTAAATTATTTTTTTTTGGTGGATCTTTTTGGGCTACCTCAGCATAAGTATGCATATAGTTTTAATATGTATATTCAAACTCTCTTTCAGTGAGGATATCATTTCGCCTTGTTGAAATCGTTGATGTTTTAATTAATTCATATATATTAGAAAAAGTAAGTTGATCTTGGTCACGACAAGTTATGCAATGCCATTTAAGACTTTTGGAATTATGCTTTTCAAGAAATTTGAGTAGTAAGTGATCAAAACTTAAACAATCATAGCAGAGGCATTTAGATCATGAATCACACTTTATTTGACGATTAGAATTTTTTTTCTATTAAAAACGAAGTCTTCCATTCTTTGTGTATCTGATGAATTTAGTTTTTTATATAATCTATCACAAACCTTTATCGAGTTTGTTACTTCAAGTCAGGGCCGTAGCGCCCCCCCCCCCCCTCACAACTTCCTCTTGTGCCCCCCCCCCTCCGACTTCCTATTGTACCCCCTCTAACTTTCTTAAATTTAGTAAATATTCACGATATTATTTTTCTATTTTCGTAAAAACGTTTTCTATATTTAGTTTAATATATCATGTTTATTCATGAAATTTCACGTAGTTTGTTTCTTTCAATAAATTTTTCTTTTTGCATTTATATAAGGTGCTCTTACTATCGGAATAAGTACAGCATCGTGTGAAAGATCATTTTCATGGTTGAAAAGGGCTTTGACAAGCCAAAGAACTTCTATGATGCACGAGAGAGAAAAAACTTGATTTTGCTGTCATATTTAGATTCATATACAAAAAATATTGATACTGATGTATTGGGCAATAAATTTTCTAACAAAACAAGAAGAATTCAACTTTTTTGAGAGAGCATGTATTGTTTTTCCAAAATAAGATAAGTTTTTTTTCTCTAAATAATTATTTTATTTATTCATTACTTATTTTTAAAAGCATTAAATTGCCCAATTTTAAATTAAAATATGCAGACCCCCTCAACTTCCTCTTCTGCCCCTCCTCCAACTTCCCATTTATGGGTACAGCCCTGCTTCAAATGTAATCCAAGTGTTACGTGTATCCTTATAATTATTCTTCTGTATAGGTTTTTTGTCTTTCATATATAGACTGCTCAAGTTATTAGAAGGCTAAATTTTTCTAAATATATGAAATTTATTCTATATTTTTCTGAATTTTTAAATATTTTTTAGTTTTGATGTAGAATTTAATGAAAGAATTGTTAGATACAATTTATTTTCTATCTTTTATCAACTCTGAGTTTTAAAATATTTTAATTCTACAACTCAAAATAAACTGATAACGTTCAAGTGTAGCTCTTTTTTCTTTAACTCTGCTAAGTTAGTATTTTAATATAAGTACGTAAAGAGTGTAGTTTTAACCCATTTAAGACCAAGCAAAGCAAACGATATCTAAAAAAAACGCAGACGATTTATATTCAAAGTCATTGAAAAAAGCAGACGAAGATGAAATTACTTATGTTCCAAAATAGGAACATTGGTCGTAAATGGGTTAAATTAGTTTTGATTTTCTTTTTTAAAAGTTGATACTGTATCGTTTTTTACTGGTTTCATAATTTTTTTTGTTTCTATGAAATATCTTTTTCTAAAAACTTCTTAACTTTTTTATTCAGTGTTAACTTTGTAATAACTATATTGGAGTCGTCCACAGATTTTTTTTCTGTTTCTATGAATTATCTTTTTCTAAAAACTTCATAACTTTTTATTCAGTGTTGACGTTGTAATAGCTATAATACTTCATCTCAATAATATTTATTTTCTTTTTTTTTATAGATTTTCACTAATGATAAAAAGGAGTTGCCGACGCCTTACTTCATTCAACTGCAATTGTGAACGACCCCTTACTTCATTTCAATAATATTTATTTTCATTTTTTTAGATTTTCACTAATGATCCATCTCACTAATCTGATAGCTGTTCTATTATTTATGGATCTTTAGAGATACACATAATTTATGTTTTTTTTTTAATAAAGTTTTATATATTTTTTTAATTTCTTTAGTGAGAAGTGACCACCAAGAGCCAAAACGTTTGAAACATTAAGTCTTTTTTTATCTCATTACCATTTGCGTATTTTTCTCGAAAGTGTATTCAATTTTTTGTATTAATCAAATTTACTTTTGATCTCTTTAGCTTTTTTATTTTATGATCTTTTTATTCCCACAAGGAAGGAAATAAGTTACTCTAAAAATTCTTCAATTTTATACAATATTGTTAATCATCATATTTTATAAATATAATATTATTTTTTCACGATTAGAAGTATTTTTTACAGTTAAAGCTTTCTTCTAAAGTATTTTGTGACGCTAAAATAGTTGCAACTTCCATTCTAAGCTTCTCATGATTTGATAAATAACTTTACTACCATTAAACTCCTTTTCTAGAGATTGAAATTAATAAAAGTCTCTGTGCAGCATAAACGTGTATTCCAATTTATTTATTGTTTTTAATAGGATTGATATTGCAAATGTCAGATGTGCAAAAATGTGATAGAACTAACAGTAACTCCTTAAAAACGATATTAGTCCTACTATATACGGCATTGATCCAAAAAGCTTTTTATTCACCAAGAAATAAAACGATTATATCAGTGACAAATTTAATTTCAGTGGTTATACTTCAGCAAATTTAAAAATGACTTTTTGAATAAATAATTTATAATTTTTTGAACTAGATTCTGTTAGCTTTCTCGGTTTAAAAAAATTGGTAAACGTATTTTTTAATTCAATGTTGAGTTTATTTAGCTACCTGTTTCATTATACACATTTTTTATTGAAGTTTTCATACAACTTAAAAAGTAATAATTATTTCATGCTTAGATATTTTTTGTAGATGAGCAAAAAAAGTGTTTTACTTGGTAACGGATCATCAACAACTAGCTTAAAGTTTTTGTTATGTATTATTTCAAAATAAAATTTAATTTTTCAAGCTTACCATTACTTACAAATTGATTAATATTATAAGTATTCTTGTAAAAGTACAGCAAATCATAAAAATTTTATTTAAAATTGAACGATTTAAAAATTTGCATCTTTTTTCCCATAGCTTTTTTCCAGATTTTCTGAAAAAAAATTAGGCTAATTTTGTACAGTATTTAAATTGAATCTTACGC
The DNA here is from genome assembly GCA_030549495.1 of Nectonema munidae. Taxonomy (NCBI): domain Eukaryota; kingdom Metazoa; phylum Nematomorpha; class Nectonematoida; family Nectonematidae; genus Nectonema; species Nectonema munidae. Next base: position 3,325 of record JAUIRK010000834.1, read on the forward strand.
ATTTGCAGTTTCCTCATTTCCAATTTTTTTCTTTTTCTTTTTGATGTTTCTTGTGATAAGTTTTTTATCTCTTGAAAAAATAATTTCTTTTTCTAGAAATGAAATGTGAAAAAAAAGTCTCAGAGTTTAATATTTGTAGAGCAACCGATTATTTTCATAATATTTTTTTATCATGTATTTATTAATCTTCTCTATCATTCAAGGAAGCTTTGATTAAATTTTCTTGGTATAGAACTTGATCGTATATTTCTATGATTATTTCTGTTTTTTTTGGTTTCCAATCACAATTATACTTATAAATATTATTATAAAATTCTGCTTCATTATTTGTCCAATTAACTGGTAAAAGTGAATGATTCATTCTAGGTATGAATATATGTTTTTAAATTATAGGTAAAAAAAAATTTCTAAATAAGTGCCTGAAAGATTTATACAGTCGAACCTCAATATAACAAAATCCTAATTTTTTCGTTATATTGAGACTTCGTTATAGGAAATCTTTATATATAACGAAATTACAAAGGCTTTTATTATTTTTTCGTTATGAGGTTACAATAATTTGAAAAAGTACATGCGGTAAAATCGTTTATTTGTATTATGAAAATGATGCTATGAAAGTTTAAGATAAGATAAGACTTTATTCATGTTTGAAAATGAAGTGAACTAAACTTTCGTTTATGTGTTCACATGGGAAAAAAATCCCTCATCCGTTCAGCGGAGAAGTATAAATGAGTTGAAATAAGAAGCATATCTAAACACAACACTATTATGGTTTTTATAATCAATAAATTTAAAGGCACGTCTTTGTTTATTTTGTAAAATGTTAAATTTTGAAATACTACATAAACACCAAATAAAGTTACAATATAAAATTTTAGAATGAAATAGAGAATAATACAAAATAATCCTAGTTTGAAGGTTCAAAAAATAACGAATTTTAAACATAAGACCTAAAGCGATAGATACATTCTTAATTACATTGTCATACTGTATGTTGAAATTCAATTTGGAATCAAGAAATACACCTAAATATTTATAACATAAAGATTGAGTTAATAAGTTACCACAGATCTGTAGTGGAAGAAACACTGATTTTTTTTCCTCGTAAAAACTATATGTTCACTTTTATGAAAATTAATGCGTAAACTATTATTATATGACCAATTAGCGAAAGAATTCAAAAATATATTTAAAATATCGATATCATTGAATAGATTTTTGCTTTTGTGTAGAATTACACAATCATCTGCATATAAACATAAGTCAAAATTATTATTTTGTAGTTTAAAAATGTCATTGATATATAAAATAAACAAAAGAGGACCCAAAATAGACCCTTGAGGAACCCCTATGAATGTATCTAAAATTCTAGAACTACTTCCATTAATTGTACAAAATTGCTTTCTATTAGACAAATAACTACTCAAGATATTTAAAAACTTACCCCTGAATCCATAGCAGCTTAATTTATATAACAAAATTTTACGATCTATTCTATCGAAAGCTTTAGAAAAGTCAATGAAAATACCACAGACATCTAAATTACTATCAAAAGATTCCAAAATATAGTTTACTACAAAAGAGACTGCCATATCAGTTGAAACACCTGACCGAAACCCAAACTGACGTTCATTCAAAATTTCATATAAGTTAATAAAATTTATCATTCTATTAAACACAATTTTTTCGAAAATTTTACTAAAAAAAGGTAAAATGCTAATGGGCCTATAGTTTTCAATACTTTCAGGGTTACCAGATTTAAATATAGGAATAACCTTAGAAATTTTAAAATAATCAGGGATATATTCATCCTTTATAATTTTGTTGAATAATTGGTAAAGGTTATTCAAAACAAATAATACAATATTTTTACCCAATTTGTTAGAAAGACCATCCCATCCTGATGAAGTAGATGCGTTAAATGTATTTGCAGTAATCAAAATATCATTAATGGAAATTTCATCAAAATAAAAAGTATTATCAAGTACTGGGATTGAGTCAAAGTAGGCTTCATTTGTGATTAATTGAGTATTTGTAAAATAGTCATTAATTTCATCCGAATCAAAATGACAGTGATTGATTGGTTTCTTATCTAAAACTTCATTAATAAGTTTCCAGGTACTCTTCATATCAAATTTTGAGCTAGTGAACTTATTATAGTAAAACTTTTCTCTACTTTCTTTTACTAGCTTATTATACCTATTTCGTATTTGTTTAAACTCATTCCATTTAGAAAGGTTTCGATATTTCAAGAAAGATTTATAAACTTTGTTTTTATACTTTCTAAGTAATCTTAATTCTGGTGTGAACCATTCATTTTTAACTTTGGGTTTCATTTTCATAAAAGGAAAACATTTTTTATAGATATAAGATATTTTATCAAGCAATACTTTACAGTACTCATTAGCATTCAAATTAATATCTATATACCAATCTTCATTCAACATACAATTATAAAACATAAAATAATTTTTTGAAGACATGTTTCTGCATATAATATCGCTATCAGACTTTAAATTGTCAGTCAAATAAAAAAAAAATTTTTGTAGAAAATAAAGTTGGGTAAATGATCCGAAATATCAATTAAAATGTTGCCAGAAAATGAATCCACAAAACTGAAATTAGTAAAAATATTATCGATAAGTGTAGAACTGGTTTTTTGTATTCGAGTATGACCGGAAATATTTAGGTGGAAACCAAACTCATGCATAAGATTTAAGAAAATACTGGAATGATGATGAATAATTTTAATATCCATATTTATATTGAAATCTCCAACAATAAAAACCTTTTTATTGAAAAAATTAGTTTAATTCATTAATAGAGTAAACTCATCTATAAAAAATCTATGTTGAAACTTGGAGGTCTATATATTATCAAAATTGTAAATAAAATTGGTTCCTTAACATCAATTATTAGATATTCAAATGAGGTAAAGGGGCTCCCAATGTTATTTGTATTATACATTAAACGTTTATCAATATAGGCTCCAAGACCGCCACCTCTACCTTCTCTTTTTTTTGTGACAAAATTAAAACCATCTATGGTCAGGTTAGAATGACAGTCCCAAATTTCAGTAAGACAAAAGATACCAATTTTATCAATGCCTTCAAATAATAATTTAAACTCAAAAAAATTCCTTGATAAACTTCTACAATTCAGATGAAGTAACATAAAATTGAGTAAATTAGAAGTTTCAGTGTAATATTCAAGTTGATTTTTCAAACTTTCAACGGTGTAAAAATTAAAATTATGAACTTTAGGTAAAAAACTGTTAAATTTATCGTGACTGTTAATATCAAAATTACAAAAATTGGAAAGCATTTTATAGATTTATAGTATTTATGATAAAAAATATATATATATAATTCAATATATTCTTACTTTAATAAAATTTAAATTAAGTTTTCTACACTCACAAGATTTAGAGAAAGCATCATGATGAAATCCTTATATTTTTTACGTATACAATTTACACATTTATGTAATTCTACATTAGAAGAATTAGAACAAGTTTCCGACTTGTGATTTTCAGAACAGTATTTGCAAACCGCTTTATCTTTAAATTTAAAAACAGATGAGGTATGACCAAAGTTACAACAATTGGTACATTGTTTAGATAAGTAAAAATCATGAACTTGGTAACATCCATAATTAATGAAAAATTCATTATGATGCATTTTAATAGCATTTCTTATATGAGGATCGACTGAAAAAACAATAAATTTTTTTCTTGTAGACTCATTAATTTTGGAAAATAGTAATTTAAATTTGTAATTTATGTCTATTAATGGCTTAATATAATTATTTTTACTCAAAATTGATTCAAAAATTAAATTATCATCCAAATTGGAATCAAGGTTATTAACCATTATTTTTATACCAAATTTAGGATTATCATGAAGTTTAATGGAAGAACTGTCCTTTAATTTCTTTTTAAAAACCATCTTAGCATCTTCTAATGATTTAGAGTTTGGAAAAGTATACTTGATAGAATTTTTATTAATATAACGTTTATTAATCTTAATTTTAGAAAGTGCCTTATCTGAGAAAGAAGTGAAGTCAGAAACATCCTTATCATTATCAAATTTAACTTTAATAAAACAATTGTTACTCACTACATCTGCATATGTTTTGGCTGGCTTATCAATTGCTTTATCAAACTTTAAGTCAGATTTTAAAACAGAAGATTTCAGATCATTAAGGCTATCTTTGATTAAATTCAAATCATCTATAATGATTGTTGTATCATTTGAAGCTTCTAAAAGATTTAAAGCTTGCATTAAACTAGTTTTAATTTCTTTTTTCGTGAGAGAATCAATTTTGAGAATAATCCCACGGATCTTCTCCATCAAGGATATGAAAAAAAAAATATATATATATATCTCATAACCTGTACGGTTGAACTCGGGTAGACAACTTGCGTGTTATCTCCAACCCGTATATTACGATGATTCTTCTCCAACCTGTATTCTACGATGATTCATCTCCAAACTATATACTACAATGATTCATCTCCAACCTGTATACTACGATGATTCATCTCCAACCTGTTTACTAGGATGATTCATCTTCAACCTGTATACTACGATCGTTTCTATTCCATGTACAAATAACTAGGGAGACAATGTTCAACTTTCTGTTCACATTCTGCTAGATGTAAGATTTGATATACCTCATTCGGGGTGACGATGCTACATAAGTTATTACCTATATACATTATACCTGTATACTACGTTGGTTCATCTCCAACCTGTATACCGCGATAATTCATCTCCAACCTATATAATATATTTTATCAAATAATCAAAATAAAATTCCGTAATCAAAGAATCGAAAAATATTCTTTAAAAAATCAAAAAATATCAAACTTTCTGTTCATATTTTGCTACCTCATACGATGTTACAAAAGTTATTACCTATACTTTGCAATTTGCACGATTTTAAATATTATATTTGTCAAATAATCAAAATAAAATTCTGTAATCAAAGAATCGAAAAATATTCTTTAAAAAATCGAAAAATATCAAACTTTCTGTTCATATTTTGCTACCTCATACGATGTTACAAAAGTTATTACCTATACTTTGCAATTTGCACGATTTTAAATATTATATTTGTCGAATAATCAAAGAATCGAAAAATGTTCAAATCAAAAAATATTTATTCTTTTTAAATATATCGTTGGCTCCCCTTACTTTTAAAATTGAAAGATAAACCTAGTCTTTAATAATTAATTTTTATCAAATTATGCACATACGAAACTAAAAGTAAGGGGAGCCAACGATATATTTAAAAAGAATAAATATTTTTTGATTTGAACATTTTTCGATTCTTTGATTATTCGACAAATATAATATTTAAAATCGTGCAAATTGCAAAGTATAGGTAATAACTTTTGTAACATCGTATGAGGTAGCAAAATATGAACAGAAAGTTTGATATTTTTTGATTTTTTAAAGAATATTTTTCGATTCTTTGATTACAGAATTTTATTTTGATTATTTGACAAATATAATATTTAAAATCGTGCAAATTGCAAAGTATAGGTAATAACTTTTGTAACATCGTATGAGGTAGCAAAATATGAACAGAAAGTTTGATATTTTTTGATTTTTTAAAGAATATTTTTCGATTCTTTGATTACGGAATTTTATTTTGATTATTTGATAAAATATATTATATAGGTTGGAGATGAATTATCGCGGTATACAGGTTGGAGATGAACCAACGTAGTATACAGGTATAATGTATATAGGTAATAACTTATGTAGCATCGTCTCCCCGAATGAGGTATATCAAATCTTACATCTAGCAGAATGTGAACAGAAAGTTGAACATTGTCTCCCTAGTTATTTGTACATGGAATAGAAACCATCGTAGTATACAGGTTGAAGATGAATCATCCTAGTAAACAGGTTAGAGATGAATCATCGTAGTATACAGGTTGGAGATGAATCATTGTAGTATATAGTTTGGAGATGAATCATCGTAGAATACAGGTTGGAGAAGAATCATCGTAATATACGGGTTGGAGATAACACGCAAGTTGTCTACCCGCGTTCAAATGTACAGGTTATGAGAATATATCATTACATATTAGAGAAGAGTTTTCTAAACTCTTTATACTGAAAAAATAATTCTTAAAATATATTACTGTTTTAGTTTAAAATGCATCCCTTATCTGCTAATTAATGGTATGAAGCACATGGAAAATATAAACAGTAAAATGGTATTTCTTAAGGACTTATGATATAAGTAATGTATTCTGAAAGCCCATAAAAAATGCTTTAATTTGGTATATCGCATGATGCATTTTGTTGAGAAATGTAAAAGTTATAAGCGTTTTAATATTTGACTAAAATTTAAGCTAGGAACACTACAAATAAACTAAGCGTACACTAGACTGATAAAATGGTTCTAGGAGAAGCATTGAATGTGGAGAAGAATTGAACATTTTTCTTTTTTTTGATCTTGCCGCATTTGATGCATATGGTTTGCTTTCTACGCAAGAAGCATTTATTTTCCTCATCACTTCACTGCCACACATCGCATAATCACTTCTCACATCACATTTTCACACTTATTCACTTCGCAACTTACATCACTTATTATTCACTCATTTTCTTCACTATCACAGAATGATAAATATTATATTATGTTGAAATGAATTATGTTTTTGTATATTATATTGTGTTGAAAATATTGTAATAAATATTATATTGTGTTGAAAAGCTACAAAATAATTAGTGTGGAAGGGGAAAGGCAGACAATTTTTAAGTTGAACATTAATTACTTTTAGAAATAATTATTTAGTAAATAAACTAATATTTATATTTTTTACCGTATGATTAAAATATTTAATTTTGAGAATAATTTTAATTGAAAAAATTTTATATACTTGTTTTAGTTAATTATATTACCAATATTGTAGATGTTTTCAAGTATTTAATTTTTATTTTATTTTATCATGTTATGTCTATGAAACAAAAGTAAAAGGACTTAAGTTAAAAAACTCACTAAACGCCAGTTGCCAAAAAACGAATTTTTGTTATTTTTTGGTTAAACTTTTTTCCTTTAACATAAATAGTTTTAAATTCATTTCAACCTATATATTGAATATAGGTTATAAATATTTTAAAAAATAATTAGTTTGTTTTTTTAAAAAATAAATTAAAATATTTTATACTAATTTTTCATTTTTTTAAAATAATATTATAAAAAGTATTTGTTTGGCTAAAAAATGTAAAAAAAATTATTTTATTTTAATAAAAAAATATAAATATAAACACGAATATAAAACATAATATAACATAAAAAAACAAAAATATAATAGATATAAACATAAATATAAAATAGTATTAGTTTAAAATAGTTGACATTCTAAAGCTAGGTCTTCTATTTAAAATAGAAAAATCTAAAATATATGTATCTTGAATTTCTTCCAAATCAAGATTTTTTGCCGGACAAACATATGAAGAAATTCTGTTGAGAAAAAGATACATATTTTTGTCATCATTGTATTCTTCATATATTCTCTCAAGTTGCTTTTCTTTTTCCTCTTTTTTTTCTTACTTCCGCCACTCCAACAATATCCAGAGTCAACAGCTTCAATTTCTGTCATATCTTTCCACAATTTTTCTTCACAATTTATAAAAAAGGAAAAAACTTCCCAAACATTTGTTCTTTCTTGAGGTAAGCAAGATTTCATACTAAAAATTTTAAAGATAAAAGTAAAAATCTAAAACAAATCAAAATTTATTCAACCTGTTGTGAAAACCTTCACAGTGGTTATTAGTTCTCACTTTCCTTTTATACACGTTCCAACTTTTCAAATCATTTAAATTAAACCACGTGGTTTCAAAATATAGGAAAAATTCTTCGATATTAAAAACATTCATTAAACTTTTGATTTTTCTATACACTACTTTAACCTAAAATTTAAAAAAATATATAAAGATTACAATTATAAATAAAATTAAAAAAATTATTCTTGTATAGTTAAAAAAAATATCTGAACATATAATATGAATTAAAATAAAAAGTGGAAGAAAAGCAAAAACAAGTAAAAATTTGATACACTTGCGAAATGATTCGCTTGTTGAGTATAATCTTCCATAACCTAAGGCTTTAATACTTTGGGAAAAATGAAAATAGCAGCCTGTAAATTGTGCATTTGGAAATTCTTAAAAAAAAAATTTATATTATAGTTTTAGTAAAAATTTTATGTAAAAAAACTTTTTTATTAGCAGATAAAATAGCACTTTCATAATCGGATGTAATAGTCTTTACTTGAGAAACATTAACATGTAACTTTAAAACTTTATAAATTTCTCTTAAATAAAATGCAACAATGTTAAACCAAAAAATTAGAAATGATAAATAAAACCTGTAAGTTTCTTCTTTTTTATCACAAGCCAGTGAATACAAAATAGGTAGCTGTACTTTATTGTGGAAAGTATGAATTGTTACGATTTGAAGAAACATGTCAGGTGATTTTTTGAAAGTACCATCAATATAAATATTTTCGATTGTTGGAACTTGATTTAAATAATTAAAAATTTTGCCATGAAATACTATGAGCCTTTTATTTGATGGAACATATTTGTCCAGTTGTAAAAATGGTACCCCATTTATTGTTTGGTATTTTTCGGGGATTGTAAAGGTAATCAATTTTGGGGGATTTAATCTTTTTTTATTGTATCGAATTCTTCGGAAAATTGTTTGTCTTGATGATGTACTTTCTCTATCATCCTGAGTTAAGATTGACAAGTTATCTCTAAAAAAATTTTTTTAATTAAAAGTTATATTTCTTCAAAAAATTACTGATAAATAAGGCTGGTTGCTTTCATAGAGTTTTCTGCCTGATCTTTGATTTTTCTATTGAATTCAGCCACTCTTTCATTTATTTTATCATGATTGTGTGATACAATTTTGAGTGGTGTCATGGCTGCATTTTTTTGTAGATAATTCTTCCTAAAATTTGTAATAAATTAAAAAAATCCCTCATAATAAAACTTATATAATAACAATGTGTTATTGATCACTACTCTCATAAACCTATAATTTTTAGAAGTAAAAATACAAAAAAATTAGAAAAATAAAATTTAAATAAGCAAAAAACCAATCTATCTAATAATTATTTATAAAGTAAGATTACATTATTTAAAAAAAAATTAATTATTTTTTAACATTTTAATAAAAAAAAACTATCATATATTTTATTGAGTTTATAAAAAAAATTGTTTAATTGCAAAGTATCTAACGTTTTCAGATGTAAAAATAGTTATATTAAACTTTCAAACTGTTCTAAACGTAATTCTAATCATGTATTCAAATAGAATTAAAAAAAACTCAATTTATAAAAAATCAAAAAACTATTTATTTAATTAGTGCTAGAGTAAATATGAAAATTTTATTAAAGTTAATATAAAAATAGCTTCAAAAATTAACTTGAAATAAAAAAGTTTACCTGGACACGATGGTCTTGTACAATAATAATGTAAAGTACTAAAAAACTCTTTTTTTTTTTAAAATATAAGTAACCTTCAATAAGCATCTTCAAATGAAACAAATTAAGAAAGAAAAAAATAAAGCAAGAAAAAAAATAATTATAAAGCAATAAAGAGTTATGAAAATAATGATAGTGAGAAGTGAGGTATAGTAAAACATGTGTGGTAATGAAGTGATGAGGAAAATAAATGCTTCTTTTATTAGTAGCAAACCATATGCTTCAAATGCGGCAAAATCAAAAAAAAGAAAAATGTTCAGTTCAGACACTTAAAAATTGTCTGCCTTTCCCCTTCCACACTAATTATTGTGAATAAGTGTGAAAATGTGATGTGAGAAGTGATTATGCGATGTGTGGCAGTGAAGTGATGAGGAAAATAAATGCTTTTTGCGTAGAAAGCAAACCATATGCATCAAATGCGGCAAGATCAAAAAAAAGAAAAATGTTCAATTCTTCTCCACATTCAATGCTTCTCCGTTTACCGATAAAATAAACCACACACGCGTGCTAAAGATGTGGTGAAGCGTATGCGAGATAAGAATTTCCTGCGCTCACAAACGCGTAATGCAACATGTGTTTCTTTCTTCGCATAGTTAACCGCTAAAATCAATAACAATCGTTTTAGAATCAATAATGTGATTTATTCTTCGCACACTGTCGGTATAAAAATAACGAGTGCCCTTCGTTAAAAATTAGAAAGGTTGTTTCTAAACTAAATAAAAGTAGACTATGATTATCCAACAAAACTCATAATTTCTTCAATGTGGATGCATGCGCACACGTGTTAGATTCGAAAATTATAATTATTTTATAAAAATATAGAAATAAATTTAGGATTACAGTGAAAAAAAATAAATTCATGAGATTACTTATTGAGAAAAACTTATTAAAACACGTGAAAAAAAAATAAATTCATGAGATTACTTATTGAGAAAAATTGATTAAAACACATATTTTGATCTATTTATCTTCTCTTTAGAAATTAATATGAAGTAAACAATAATAGAAATAATATTTATCCAAAACATATTTTTTTCGAATCAAAGTGTAAATCAAACTCGCACTTAAATTTTTGATGATTAATTCAAAAGAAGTAAAAAACTAATGTTAATTTATAAAAAACCGAAAACTAAAATGATTTTATAAAAATCTAAAAATAAATAGTGGACTACGATTATCTAACAAAACTTGTACATTCGATCTACATTTTTCACTTCAAAAATAATTTTAAATTTATTAGATAAACATTATACTGACCAATAAAAAAAACGAAGGTTAATTTATAAAAAAAAAAGGAAAAACTAATACTATTTTATAAAAATCTACAAATAAATTTAGATTCTGAGAGTAGAGTCGCTTTATAATTGTGCTGGAAATTGTCACATAATATAGGTAAAAATTTGTCCTAATGAAAGGAGCTTTAGTTTAAAATGCATCCCTTATCTGCTAATTAATGGTATGAAGCCCATGGAAAATAAAAACAGTAAAATGGTATTTCTTAAGTACTTATGGTATAAGTAATGTATTCTGAAAGCCCATAAAAAATGCTTTAATTTGGTATATCGCATGATGCATTTTGTTGAAAAATGTGAAAGTTATAAGCGTTTTAATATTTGACTAAGATTTAAGCTAGCAACACTACAAATAAACTAAGCGTACACTAGACCGATAAAATAAACCACACACGCGTGCTAAAGATGTGGTGTAGCGTATGTTAGATAAGAATTCACTGCGCTCACAAACGCGTAATGCAACATGTGTTCATCTTTCTTCGCATAGTTATGCTCTAAAATCAATCAATCAATAATGTGATTTATTATTCGCACACTGTCGGTATAAATATAACGAATGCTCTTCGTTAAAAATTAAAAAGGTTGTATCTAAACTAAATAAAAGTAGACTACGATTATCCAACAAAATTCGTACATTCAATCGACAAAACCACACACGCGTGCTAAAGATGTGGTGAAGCGTATGTTAGATAAGAATTCACTGCGCTCACAAACGCGTAATGCAACATGTGTTAATCTTTCTTCGCATAATTATGCTCTAAAATTAATCAATAATGTGATTTATTCTTCGCACACTGTCGGTATAATTTTTAACGAATGCCCTTCGTTAAAAATTAGAAAGGTTGTATCCAAACTAAATAAAAGTAGACTACGATTATCAAACAAAACTCTTACATTTAATCGACATTTTTCACTTGAAAAATAATTTAAAATTTATTAGAAAAATATTATACTGACCTATACTACTGACCCATAAAAAGTAAAAAATATATATTAATTTTCGACAGTTTTATTTAACTATGACATTTTAAAATGTTAAAAACCATATTCTACCTTTGTGAATATAAAATTTTGAAGAAATTATATATAAACTCATCACGTTAATTATTGGTATTTTTTGAAACTAGATAAAAGTTGACTGACCTCACATAAAAGCGGATTTTGGAAAAATAAAAATATATTTATTTGTAAAACCTAGCCTATTTTACCCACAAAGAGTATAGCTTCAAATCTTGTATATTCGATCAACATTTTTCACTTCAAAAATAATTTAAAATTTATTAGAAAAACATTATACTGACCTATACTACTGACCCATAAAAAGTAAAAAATATATATTAATTTTCGACAGTTTTCTTCAACTATGAAATTTTAAAATGTAAAAAATCATATTTTACCTTTGTGAATATAAAATATTGAAAAAATATTATATAAATTAAGAACGTTAATTATCATTGGTATTTTTTGAAACTAGATAAAACTTGACTGACATCACATAAAAGCAGATTTTAGAAAAATGAAAATATATTTATTTGTATAACCTAGCCTATGTTAACCACAAAGAGTATACCTTTCCAATGATACCATTTTCATTTATTTATTTTTTAAAAAAAGACAGATTATGCTTCAACAAAAAGGTGGTCCGTAATTTTTTCAAAAATTTTTTGAAGTAATGTCCATTTATTAAAATTTTTTAAAACTTTTGCAAAAATAAATTATTCTAGAGTATGTAGCAAACGATAAGCTTTCTAATGATATATATATCATGAAAAAGAAATATTGAAAAACAGTTTAATTCTTTCTTCAAATCAAATAAGTAAAAATTTTCAAAAAGTAGTATTGGTAGTAGTAGTATTATTATTATTATTATTATTATTATTATATATTACATAAACATTTCAACCAATCATATAGTTTTTATGAAATAAAACTGCAATTTCAAAGTTAAATTTTTTGAACTTTTAGATAGAATTTTTGAAATGTGGCTTTCAATATGTATGTAAAATATTTTTTGAAAATTTTTATTTTAAGTATATTTTTTAAGCATTTTACGATTTACACATTTAAATATATAATAAGGCCGGCATGTTTGGCGAGTTGTCTCCCCGGAGGTCTTGCCAGACCTCTGATATATAAATAACTTTCACACGAAAAAAAGATAAAATGAAATAAATCAAAAAGAGATTCAACCGTAAAGGAAACGATATTTCAAGAGAAGTTTTCAAACTAAGTGGTTTGAAGATTTTTTCGATTAAAATGTTAGAAGAAGGTTCTAATTTCAACCATTTTTGAAAGAGAGTGTTTATAAATATTGAGGTAAATAAATATTTTTTAATTGAGGTTTATGTATGTGAATGGAAATAATGCGTTATTTTCTTCTGCTTATATGCTTTAGAGTGCAGATTTTCTAGGAACTCGTAAATCGAAATACTACTCCTAACAATTTCTGAAGGTAAATCTTCTCTTTTCAACAAATATTGATAAAGTTTAGCTGAAATTGCTTTAGCTTCAGTTAAAGTGAGATTGCTTTTTTCAGCTTCTTCAGGATTAGTTGAGTCCCAGATTGCTCCTCCCCATAAACATTGGATGACTGATCCAATTCCACTTCCCTTATAATATTATCATCACTTCTTTTTTGATGAGTTATAACATGTTCATCTATTGAAATGAACTCGTCAATTTCTTTTTCATTTAAACTATTCTCTATATAAAGTGTACGCAATGTTTCTTCAGAGTATAGAACTTCAGAATCACATTCTGAATCAAAAACTTGATCGAGCGCAAATCCACATTTCTTGAAGCAATTGGCAACAATTGATGAATCAACAGCGTTCGATGAAGAAACTGATAAATGCAGAGCTTGAAGAATGTTAAGTGAGAAGTTTGGCTTCTCCTCATTTGACAAAAAATATCTGACAAGGTTTACTCTGTACTTGGCTCTGAAACATCTAATTATGCCTTGATCCAGAGGCTGAATCAAAGCGGTAGAATTGGCTGGTAAATATTCTATTCGAATATTGGAATAAAGTGGTATATTTTTATGAGCTGTACAGTTGTCCAATAATAAAACAATTTTTCTCTTCTTTAATTTCATTACATTGTTTAATTTACTTATCCAGTGACAAAAAATCGAGTTTGTCATCCACGACTTTGAGTTGTTTTCATAATCACAAGGCAAACTTTTCAAACCTTTGAAACAACGTGGTTTTGCATATTTTCCTATTACTAATGGAGGGATCATGTCTTTTCCAGAAGAATTGCAACAAAACAGTATAGTCAATCTTTCTTTTGAGAGCTTGCCACCAACACATGAATCACCTTTAAAAGTCAAAGTTTTTTTCGGCATCATTTTATAGAACAAAGCAGTTTCATCAGCGTTGTATATATTATCTAATGAATACTCTTCTAAAATTTCAACGATTTTCTCTTCTTTCCACTTTTCAACATCTTCCAATGGCACACTTTTTCCTTCCCCACATATACGTTTGCAGCAAACATTATATCTTTTGGAAAACGTGCTAAGCCAACCATTGCTAGTCTTAAAATTTGCTAAATTGAACTTTTCAGCAAAAAACCTTGCCTTTTCACAAATAAGAGGGCCACTTAAAGGAATACCTTCTGCTCTAGCTTCCAAAAGCCAATCATATGTTGCTTTATCAACACTTTCAAATTGTGCTTTAGATGTTCTTCTTCTTTTTGAAGCATTGGTAGAAGAAAAATTGAAAATTTTGTCTTTGTTTTTAATAAAAGTGGATAAAGTTGAACAACTGATGTTGTATTTTTTAGCAATTTCATTTTTTTGAAATTGTTTTTTTCAAGTTCATTAAGAATACTTTTCTTTTTAGAAATGTTAAATTGCTTTCGTTTTTGTGGTGGTACTTTACTCATTAAAAATTAAGTTTGATGAAATTTTCTAGAGTGAGAAAAAATAAATTAACTTGCAATTTTCAATGTTAGAAGATAAAAAAAGTACAGAATTTATAATAATGAAGTAAGTTGTACAATGATTATGTAAAATTTAAATGACGAAGCAAAATTTCTAACAGATGGTGAAAAGAGAGTGGCAGAGCTTAGTTGAAAATGATTGAGATGATGAAGAGATGTGCGTGACAAACTAAACAGAGAAATCAAAGCTTTATGATAAAATGATATAGACATTAGAGAACGTGTTGAGAGATACTGAACAAAAAGAAAGAGAGGGAGAGAGACAGCTAAAAACATATTGAAAGATTTTCTAACATAATGGACAGAGATATGATGAATAAATCTAAGCACATGTATGTAATACCCACAAAATGTTCGTGATTACATTTCGTTATATTGAGGATTTTGATATGTTGAAGTTCGTTATAATGAAGTGATTTTTCCTATAAGAGACATCTTAAGGTCAAGGGAACTAGTGAATGTTTCGTTATATCGAAAATTTCGTTATAACAAGGTTCGTTATATCGAGGTTCGACTGGATAAAAATTAGAGTTTCTTTCCTTCAAATTAAATATGGCTAGTTGAAGAAGTGAGACCTTCAGAGACGAAATTTTCAACCATGCTCCAAAATCATCGCAAAAAATATTTTTATCCAATTTTTTTTTTAATGCGAAAGTATGTATCAAATTTTTTTCTATCAGCAACTTTATCATAAACTCTCTCCATTTTTCAAAAAGTAAGAGTATTACCGATAAACTCAAAAATATATTACTCAGTAATTTATGTTCTTTCGAGTTTTCATCTAAAATACTTTTATTATTAAACTCGAATATGGAATCATTATCTTCTATTGAAAAAGTATTTTTTGTCGAAGTAAAACTATCATGTTTTTTGAAGAAATATCCAAGACTAATGGTACAAAATGATGGTACCAAATTTTTCTATCCTCGAAAAAAGTAGATGACAACAAAATTCTAAAAATTATATTGCGATCAAATTTTTTTCTAGGATAAAATGTATTTAAAAAACTCATAAATTTACCCTTCAGACGATTAACAGACGGATATATTGTTTCAATTGGTATTCCAACTACCGTAGCCAACGCATTTATCGTAACCGTGGAAGACCAAGAGTTGTTTTCGCATACCCTAATACATTCTTCTTCTAACGTTAGGCTAAGTTTCCAAATTATTTCAATTGCAGTTTTTGTTCTCAGTTCTACAGAAAGATTTTCAGTTCCATTTATCAAAATGAAAACTGAATTGAAGAGACAATTTCATTCGAAATACTTGTCAAGGGAATTAGTTCCCTAGAATATATTTTTTACTTAGATAATCTATTTCAACATCATATATATTAGTAGCACCATATCTATAAATAATAGGTGTTAATTAATGACTTATTAGGTTTCAAAAAATAAATTTCATTATTATTCCCATGAAATCCGACATTCTCTTCAAAGCTGTATTAAAATCATATTTTACTTTTTTCATGTTATAAGAACTACAAATAAAACCTAATTTAGAAAACAAATCATAATCAATGAGACTGTATATATGTAATGAAATGTTCGCGTATTTTATCAATGCAAAATATGGCGATTGAAAAGCGATTGAACTAAAGAAATTCAATAAATCATTAAACAAGCACTCAAAGTATGATTCAAATCATTATTATTAACTTTTAATAAAGTTTGATTACTATATATTATCTTTACTATTGTAAAGATAAGAGTACTTTAATTTATAAAAAAGGTGAAAAGATTTTAACTTATTTTTATTTAATTTAAAAATGTAATTCATAATAATAAAATAAAATTTTATTACAAATTTAACAAAATTAAAATTTCGCATATAAAATAAAAATAGAACTAAAGATACTAAGAAAGTTTTCAACATAAAATGGTATGATAAAATATCAAATGAAGAAAAAAGAATTTGCTGTAAAGAGGAAAAGTATTTTAATAGTAATAGATGCATAACGAAGATTGTTATGACACACAGAAAGGATAAATGGTTTAAAACTTTCAAAAAAACATACGAAAAAGATGATGTGATGTGAAGTAAAAGAATACCCGTTTATCATAGAATGACGCGAAATCGAGAGCAATGAAGAAAATATAGATAGAACATGTAGGACTCTGCCTGAACTCTTCAGAAAAGAATATAAATATAACAAAAAAATGTACACACATTTTATATGTTTTTAAATATTTTGATAAATTTAATCAAATTTTATAATGGTGCTTTTTTTGAAAATTTAAATTACTTTGCTTTGAAATTTATTTGCAAATGACAAAAATAAAGTGTGGCCCTTTTATTTTTATTTTAGCCATTAATTTTAGCTTATTTATTAATTTCTTATGCGATATTATATTTAAAAATTTAATTATTTTCATTTTAATAAATGACTTTACCTACTTTTCTTGTCAATCAGTAATATGACATTACTATTTATTAAAAATTTTGGAGAATCTGTATATTTATATTTTAATAAATATTAAAATTAGCCATATATTTAATTTGGAGATTTTAAGATTATATTTATTTAATTTCGTTAACTTATATTTTGAGTTATAATATTTTATTGATTTATTTTGATATAATTATAAATTAAATTAATTTTTACTTTTTCTCCTTAAATTCCTTTTTTTCTGTTTTTGCCCTATAATTCATAAAAATTATTTTAATTCCTAATAAGGGTTTTTCAGTCTATTACGTCTTTTTTTTTATAATCAATTACGCCTTTTTTACATTCAATTACATCGTTTTTGCAAACTGCCAACTTATGCATAAGCTATTTACTAAAACATTTTTGTAAAATGGCTACGAATTCTCTACGGACCACCAGAGATGTTATGTCGACCACTGCTGATTGGTAGCTTTTTAGTGCAAATATTATTTTGTATACTTATTTTCTTTAAAATAATCTAATTGAATGCAGCAACGATGTAATAGATCGAAAAACCCTATATTTAATTTATCTATCATTTATCAATGTAAAATGTGATTCTAAAAATTTTTTTGAATTGATACTTCTCGTCTAATTCTAATTTTGAAGTCACAAAAATAAGATGCAAATGAAAACTGTAAATTAAAATATTAATTTCTTAAAAATATAGCTTATCAAAAAAAAGTTCAAAATCCCAATATAGAAATAGAAAGTTTATTTAATATACGGAGCAAGTAATTTATAGGATTTTCATGTGATATAAAATAATTTTGACCAGTGTCATAAATTTCTAGAAAGGGAGATATAAAGACTAATAAAAGTCGCTTGAGGTATCCACACCTGCGAACCATTCAGTGAGTATTTAAACGAAAGCTAAATAAGAATATTTCATAGTATACACTAATGAGAAGTTAGAAAATTTTACATGGAAAAAGCAGTACATTTAAATACATAGTATTTTGGCAAATATGATCAATTAACCCAAAGTTTCATTAATTCGAGCAAAACTTAGATAAGCAAATTTATAAAACAGCCTGTACTATATCATAAACAAAATCCACATGCAAATAAATTGCAATTACTAAACTTCTCCCTAGTTTATTTTTTTACAAATTGAACTGATCTTAGAGGTAATTTCATCTTTTTTTGAATTTCCAGAAGTGAATTTTCAACTTCACACAATACAATATTTTTTTCAAATTAAAGTATTAAGACAAATTATATCAATAAGATTCAAAAATAAGACTAATTGTCATCTTATAGTTCCAGCTTTTGTTGAATAACCATTCGATTCTTGATTAGCCGTATCAAAGAAGCCCTCTTTTTTGAATTATAATTTTACAATGTGTTTGCGGTTTTTTTGAGATTGCCATTGTCAAAATCAAACTTGCAATGCATGGTCATGAGGAAATGAACAATTTTGTTTTTCGAATACACCTAAGTATTTTAATGCTGAGAATATACATAATGGAAGATTTGTCAGATTACAGAATTAAATAACTAATAAATATTTCTTTTTTAAAAAAAACTGTCATAAAACTTAATAGAGTTCTAAAAAAATTGTTTTTTATGTTTTGGTCAATTGACCCATTTGGGACTTTATAATTTATAAAAATTCTCAGATTCCTAGGGTTAAAAGATAGTGTGACCATATTGAGTTTGAGGTATTTATCTTCTGATAACCTCATAAGAGTCATGTTTTAATTGACACACTCATTCTTGTACGCATGTTGAATGGCTGAGTAAAAGTAATGGAATCCAAAATAGTAAATTAATAACCTTAACTCGAAGATTTTTTTCTATAATTCTAATTTGGATCTTGAATCTTTTTGAAGCACTGTCTCGACTCTAGAAACATTGTGGATTTTTATTACTCCTCGGATTTAAGTTAAATTTTCTTGAAAATTCTTGTGATTTTTTTCTATATTTTTTTCAGTAAAGTTAATTGTATAAATTAAAACATATAGGCTTCTGCTTATTTTGTATAATAGCATCATTATATCTATTCAAAATAATTTAATTCTTCAAAGTTTCGTCAGTATAATTTTTAAAAAATTCTCTTAGATCTTATTATGGTGGGAGAAAAATAAGATAACGTTTTTTGTGATTTGCAATTTCAATTATTTAATTCTTTTATAGCAATTTAAGCTTTTAAATAGTTGTTAATGATGGAAGGCAGTCTAAGTAAGAGTGACTACATCAAAAGAAAATATTTGGATCTTCCTGAAAAGAAAAAATCAAAAAAATCAACAAAGCATTCGAAAAGCTCATTCAAGATAATTGACAATGATTTATCTCTAGATAAAATTAAAGTAGGTTCTGACGACGAAAATTCGTATGTGTATCGCGATCTAGACGACGAAAAACCGCAAATAGTGGATGACTCTGAACTTAAAAGGAGTAGATTTTTTTCAAAGTCAAGTTGGAAACCCATTAAACGAGATCAAGATCCTCACACAAAAGAAAGAACTCGTCATGATTCTTCTTCTGAGGATGAAGACACTAAAAAGTCAACCAATAGAAATTCTTCAAGTGATTTGTCTCCAAAGCGATGCAGGCAAATCAGACAAAGATCCTCTTCAAAAGATCTTTCTCCTCCCAGACCAAAATTGAATAATTCAGATACGGATTTGTCTCCTCCTAGACCTAATTCCACTAAAGTGGTGACTTCTAAACGAGCCGGCCTCTATAGATTCAACGGGGAAAACCGGGAAAATAGTAAATCAAGGCGGAACAATGCGTTCGAAGATACTTCAGTCACTTTTAGAAATGTAAGATCAAGTAACAAGGAAGCCAAAGTGGATCATAAATTGGAAAAGTTCAATCAAGAGAAGATATTGAAAGAAGAAACGTACAAACAGTGGAGTAAGGGCTCGATCCAAGTTCAGGAGAAACAGAATCGCATTGATGATTATTTGGAAGAAAGCAATAAACCTTTAGCACGGTATGAAGATGATGCGGATTTGGAAAAATTGCAGAAAAGTAAAGAATACAAAGATGATCCTTTGCTCCAATATTTCAAGAAGAAGGAAGGTAAAGGGGGAAATGCTCAATCGTCATCCGCGAACTCACCGAAGTATCACGGCAAGTGGCCTTCGAATCGTTACGACATTCCGCCTGGATATCGATGGGATGGTGTGGATCGCTCCAACGGTTTTGAAATCAAATTATTCAACGCGATTGCCGATAAAAAAGCGAATAAAGAGTTAGCTTATAAATGGAGCGTTGAAGAAATGTAGAATCGAGTTTTGCTAGAAGCGCTTTCCTTCATCCATGTATCTTTTGCTCTTTTATTCAAAAATTTTGCTGCCATTCCTTAATAAAGTGAATTTGATTCGTTTCATGACTTTTACGCATACCTCGTATACTCTGGTGTAATTTTTGGATATTTTTAGTCGGTGAATAATGATTGAGATGTATAAGCTGGATGTCAACAACAGAGAGCTATTTTCAAAGCTGCTCGTCTTGGCAGAACGCGTTTTGTGCGAAGAAAAAGTTATTGCTCTTCCGACTGACACCGTATATGGCTTAGCAGCAGTTGTGGATTCGCATAAAGGCATCTCGGATCTGTATGCGATAAAGCAGAGAGCCACGCTGAAACCGTTGGCCATGTGTGTTTCTAGTATCCCCACTATTTTTGACTATGCCTTCGTCAAGCCATGGCACATTCCACTCATCTCAGACTTGTTGCCGGGACCATACACGGTCCTTTTGAAGAGAAAGCTGCATCTAAATCCTGACTTCAATCCTGGCATCTGCAAAGTCGGTATTCGTATTCCAAAGCATTCCTTTATCATCGAGTTGTGTAGGCGGATTGGAAAGCCTCTAGCCCTTACAAGCGCGAATCTTTCTACGCATTCAGACTCCTCGTGCATTCAAGATTTTGCTGTGTTGTGGCACAAACTTGGCCTGATCCTTGATCAAGGAGTTCTTCCTGCACATTTGCCATCTACGGTGATCGACCTCTCTCAGGAGAAAGAAAATGTGTACAAGTTAGTTCGCAAAGGAGATGGCTACTCAAATTTTCTTAAATTCGCGAGTAAGCACATGTTAGTCGAAGAAAAGTGAGATTTTAAAAAGTGTCAATAAATCAGACCATTTTCCTTTTTACATTTTTTTGCAAAATTCTTAGCTGCAAACAAGGGCCTATTTAGAGTTGGGCATGGCCCCTTTCACCTCACATTAATCCTTATAACTGTGCTTTTGTTACTTCAAAGAAAATGAATTTTGTAGAAAATACACATACTTTTGATGCTCTTACATATGTATTTCATATTTTATCATCATTGAATTTCTCACCGTCTAGAAGGTTTGCAATTAAAACTCAAATCGCTCATTAACAAATATGATTACATTTTTTCTAGGAAATGCTATTCGTTCTTGTTCATATTTTGAGTTAGTAATTTATCACACCCCTCTCCTCTTTAAAAGTTTTTTAAACACGACCTAACTATTCCAATTTTAATGGGAGTGTGTCTTTCGCGATAGAAATTTTCATTCCGTTTTCAAAAAAGCTTTTCCTCTATTGTTGGTTTATTCAATAACTTTTTATAAATTAGATTTATTTTTTGAACAAAAAGTAATCTATTAAAAAATTTTAATATCTATATGATTTTCATTTCTAAAAATTAAAGTATAAATTTCTTAAAATGTCATTTTCTATAAAAAAAAAAAAGACTAAAACGATCCTAATTTGGCTAAGGATGACAAATTTTGGGAAATGTTATGTTTACTATAAAATATGCAAAAAAAAATGATATGATAATTTTGCAAATTTAAAATACAGAAAGTTTGTATTTCAAGTACGCAGTAATCTAAAATAATTAGAAGACATGGAAATTACAAAAGAAATTAATTCAAAGATTTAATTAATTATCTAAATCAATAGGTATTTGAATCTTTTTTTTGAAAAAAAAACGATACCAACTATTTGAACACTCTTTAAATTATGAAAATCACAAATTTATTCATTTATCAAAATCATTTCAAACAAAGATTATACTAAATTTTTCCAATGTTTATTTTAACGTAAGATAAATTTCCTTTTCAAAATTTTGTATCTTTTTAATCAATGATAAAATTCTCCATATCTTAAAATCTCAATTTATCATCTTTTTATTCGATTTCTCATCACTAAACCAACACTCTGTGAAAGACCTGTTTCTGCTATTGATTCTTCTTGAACATAAATAATATCCTGAGCGATTTTTTAGTGTCCAGAGACATTTTTTGTCAGCTTGCGATCAAAATGCTAGTTCCTAGAACATATATTTTTGTGCTCTAAGAGAATAACATTCAATTGTATTTCAAAATTTATCTGGATGATTTAAACAAGTAAGTTAATTTAATTCTAAAACTATTAACTCTTTTATAGAGCAATTAGAATGAACGCGATATAGTTTAGGATTAAAGCATACTTTTCATACATAAATGGAGATAACAGTATTACCATGCATAAAAAATAATCGTTGAAAATTTTAAAGTTATACTTTGATAAACAACACGAAATGCAGTCATATTAATTCAATCAATGAAGAAATGAGCAAGTGATTATTGAGTCGATATAAGTATGTCAAGTTTTTATTAAAATGCCTTTTGCAAAAAATCTAGAAAATTAAGACAGTCAAACTCAGTAAAGTGGATTTTCTTAAGTGTTTAAAGAATGCGAGGAAGTGTTCTCACAAAATCTCATATTTCTCAATGGTTGGTATGAGTTTGTGTTTAATTTTTGAATAAAAGCAAAAGGTTTTTTTGGATCATGGAGACCGCGCCGTCCAGTTAATGAAATATTGTTCTAGCTGGTCGAATAGTAAATGAAAGTTATAGGCCCTCTTAAAAATATAGAAATGCTAAACTCTAAGTTAATGTCTATTGTTTTCAAACAGTTAAGATTGTTTGTTATATTTAATAATACGATAACGAACGTGAGATACATGCAGTGGCGTAGCTATGGCTTGTTATTCCCTAATAACTATAAAATTGCTTGAATTCTATGGTGAACTAGAGTGTTCGGAGCCCCTAAATGGCCTAAATAAATACTAAGTGTATCAGATGATTTTAGGTGCACACTAAATCCTTGAAAAGCTTTTCTTATACTGTGAAGAAGCATTATAAGGGGATCCAAAGTACTCACTCTACTTATATAACTATAAGTATTATGTTATAAGTTCTCATTTTAGTGGAAGATCGATGTTATTGCCCAGTGTCTAGATATTAACAAAAAGAAATCCATTCTACAGTTTGAAATAAAACGATAAAATCTTCTAACGTTGCTTGCTTGAAGAAGAAAGCTAGAATCAAGCAGCTTTTGGAGCGGAGATAAATTCTGGTGGAAGGAGCGTAGTTTTGCTTAAAACAGTATTCATCGATGGTTGTAGCCATTCAAGCATTTTTGTTGACTTATACAACATTGATATGTAAGTCTTGAAGAATTTATGTCACATAAACACTGATTTTAAAAAACATCTGCGCTTTGGATATTTTCCGAATTAGACGGGTTTCAATTTAAGTTCACCAGTCATGTTGCAGCACAAAATAGGTTTGTTTATACGCTACGTCCACGTTTTTGCCAACTTTGAAGCCAACTTTTGTTTACAGGTTTAGAAAGAGTAGAGTCAGAGCACTGGTCAACGGCAGATAGAGTAGTTTGCAAAGATTTCAAATTTTTCGCCTGAGCAAAGACCATGGGACTTTGTAGTGGTGTACCAGCACTGATTTCCTGTTCTACCCAGTTGTACATAACGTGGTCTAGTTGTGGGTCAGCAGCCCTACGCGCCCTAACTTTTCTCGAAATCACGAGCAAAGCCTTGGAGCTTGGTCTCTTCTTTCAGCTGGGACCCGAAGCTTCTAATATCATTTATCATTAAAAAATTGCTCCTCCCCAAAAATTTCAACCATGGGCTTGTAGTCAAAATGTACGTTTTTCGTTTGAGTATGATCTAACAAGCTCTTTTTAAAAGTGTCTTTACACGTATATATATATATATATATATATATATATATATATATGTATTCAAGTAATAGTTTTGTAAAAGCAACGCGGTTCTTATATCTTTCAAGGTAGGAAACATCAAAAATAGAAGCCATGAGCATATCCCTTTTAAAGTTGTTCCTAGTTTTACTTTTTGAAAGAAATTTTATTGAGCATTGAATATTTAGAATAAACTGCAATAACACGTTAAATATAAAGCGAAAAAAGAATAAAACTGAAGTAAACACTGCTCTAAAAGTCACAAGTGACCGCTTGCAAGGCAGAGATAAGAAATACAAGGTTACAAGTAGTACACATTGTTAAAAATAAACAAGGCATGTACTATTGCAAGAGTAAAAAATGTTGTATCTATACAAGTTATGTTGTAGTTAGAGATGATTGAATCAAGATGGTACTTTTGAAACAATTGATAGGCATATTCAGTAGAGAAGACGTCCTGTAAAACTCAGAGATTTTGTAATCAATGACTTGTTTGGAGTCCAACAGCTTAAACAAAGGTGTACTCGTATCTTCTTCAAACCTGGGAGAAAATCTTTTCTTTTCGAAATTGTAGATGACAAGATTCTCGAAGATCTTTGGTAAACAGTGATGAGTGTATTTCCATGTAAAAATAGGCAGGTTAAGTTCTCCCATACCCTTCGCTCGATTTCTTTGAATTGTGCTTCACCACTGCCAACCCGTTTAACAAGTTGTAGCTCGTAGAAGTGATGACAGCCTCTAATATCATTTATCATTACAAAAATTGTCCCCATTTTTTTTAAACTCTTTTCAATTATCATGGCTGAAGAAGTATCTTGAGTATCTTCAAAAAATTATGGAGTCTATTCATCGTCCTGCATTTCCAATAAACAGGAAATGTGGCAAACTTATATCAGAACTTTTTCGCTATTGGAAAAAAGCATTTTCAATATTATATTCGATAAATAAATGGACTTTTAATATTGTTAGGCTAAATTTTCAGTTGTTTTTAACCTAAAATTTCTGAAACTTAAATGTATGTGTGAGCCGTTATATATGATAAAAAATTAATAGGTTGAGCCATTGTAACATGAAAAAGACATTTATTTGCCATAAAAGCAAGATATCTTTTCTTATTTTCTGCCCCTTAACAAACCTTTCTAGATACGCCTCTGGGTCGGCTATATGTTCGGGAGGCGCCTCTTCTGGTTTTAGGTATCCAGATTGTCAACATCTTCATTTATAAGCGCATGCTAATCGTGAGTTCTTAAATTATCCGCTTAAGACAGAGAATCTGCTGGTTTGATAGCAAATGAGATTGGGAATATGAAGACAAAATAATCTGAGAGAAGTGTAATGACAATTGTCTCAATTCGCGCGA
This sequence comes from Nectonema munidae, assembly GCA_030549495.1. Taxonomy (NCBI): domain Eukaryota; kingdom Metazoa; phylum Nematomorpha; class Nectonematoida; family Nectonematidae; genus Nectonema; species Nectonema munidae. Next base: position 28,833 of record JAUIRK010000834.1, read on the forward strand.
TATAATGGATGTGTGAACCAACTGCACTATGCCCATCCGATGCTAGATTTTTGTTATCGTTATTATTAATTAATTGTATATCATCTAGTATTGTAGTGCATGTGAAGGAATAATGAGTACACAAAGAAAAGCCAGACCGCTGCTATCTGACATATAATTATATTAGAGGTGATTCAAAGACAATGAAATTTGATAATTACCTGAAGCAAGCTACAAAGCGTATTTTAAAATCAACACTTATTCGAATTGTGGTGGATGGCTGTCATTAAATTTCCGAGAACTGAACAGGATAAATATGCAAGGTATTGTGGGTGGGCAAGGTGCACTTGCGTCATTCATATACATCACTCCAGCATAATTAAACTCACCAGGACAAGAATTTATAAAAAGACAATTATAGTGAAGTTTTTTCTGCAAAAAGGACGCTTTAAGAACGTATTTGTTTTGGAAGTAATGATGAAATAAATAACGCTATTCAAGCTGTTTTCCACGTTCATCTTTTACGTAAAGAATTGCATTCATCATGTGTACTGTGTAGTATGTCGTGTTCAGTTTTTTACTTTGTATTTTATATATTTTGAGGCTTGACTACGATAATTTGACTATCAATCAATAGCCCGCATTGGAAATTCAATAGAAAATGTAACTTTATTATTATAATAGAATAATTGGAAGTATAATTGTTTACTAGCTATCTAATTTTTCTATTTTATAGTTAAACTATATAGTTTCGAAAAACAGGGACTGAATTAAACTCTATATAAAGTGATGAATGGTGATTTACGCAAGTCTAAAGTTTAGCACATGCACGCTTTAGAATTCTGTATTTGTTGAAAGCTTCTCATTTGAATGATTCTATATTTTTATTTTAGTTTAAATATTTGCAAATAAATTCTGTTTTATTTCTTTTTAGCTCGATCGCAATATTCTTTTCTAGAGAGAGTTGGAGGGCTCTATAGAGCCTTCTTATTTCCTTCCTCCAAACTGTTAACGGGAAATGACCGTTACAATTGTGTTCTTCACTTATTCTGCGTTTACAAAATGATTTGGGCAGATAACGGTATGCATAAAAACCATTTTACCTTGTTTTTCACAAAACAAGGTGTAACTTGGAAATAAGTCCTAATATAAGTTTACCATAAAAAATATTAAAGCCTAATGTAAGGTCTACCTTATATAAAAGCCGTAGTTATTAAGCTATTCCTAGATTAGAATTTTTCGTGTTTATTTAAATTTATTAACTTCAAGTAAAATATACATTCTGTCAATGATGAATTAAATAACGCCCATAAAGTTTTAATCCCACTAAAATAGTCACTCATCCTGCTAAAGATGTGAAATAATTTCTTAGAAGAAAAAACTGATCAAAAGGTGATTCCTTTTTATATATGATTTTATGGCCAATGAATCGTTGTCTAAGGACACCTATATCTCCCGCCATGAGTACGTTTTTGCGTGTTTATACCATAGAAAAAGGAGTTGCAAAAACTTGGATCTGAGATTCATCGTTTGGAAAACGTATGCGTTGTTATACCAGAAGAAAATGGAATCATGGTATTTTGCTTTAAATACATTTTATGTTTTGTGGTTATTTTAATATTAATCACATTATAAGCCGTATATTGCATATTTTGGTGGGTAATTTATTGTAATACCTCACTCAGTTTTATCATATGAGAAACATAGAGAGTTATAGAATAGAAAGGGAAAGTAGAAACCGCTTGTAAGGAGGAAACGCGATAAAGAGAGCTGTGCTAAAATTTTGTTCATTCTAATGATACCCAGAGTGAGAGTTGTAGCAAGTAAGGCAGCGAATACACACACGAATAAATCTAGCGAATGAGACACGATTCAATTATTATTACTATCATCATTATTGACTAATCTTAGTCGTTGTTCACTTGAGAAAAAGTTCTCTCCCTCTTTACATCCCACACGATAAGTGTAATTACACTCTTTATCAGCTTATTCTCACCAAACAAATGAACTAAAAAGATTAATACGCTCTGACAACAAACACGCATGCTTGTTTAAGTATTTAGGTAATCAGAACTTTGTCACATGTCTTCAACAAATCCAATCCATACCTTTTATAATCAGCAGAGTCAAGAGGGAACCGCGAGTAAAAGTACAGTTAGAATCGTCACAAACCGTTTATCATTAGCGATTTAACCGTTAAGTTAACTCTAGAATCCATTATCGCACTAATTTACCATTTTTACATATAAAACTCATTGCGTTAATGGAAATCAGATAAAGCAATGACGAAAATATGCTAAAAATTTGGAGAAACAAGAGCAATTTTAGAATTTAAAATACTTAATTATATCACTAAAGGATGAACAAAAGAATATGAATAATTAAATAACGCATATATCCTGCTTTTCATTTTTTTTTATTTTTGTTTCTTTTCGCCACTTTATCAAAAATTTTATCAAATATATAATTATTAATAACTAATATTGTGTTTCATTCAAATTTTCTCCCATTTTCTGGATCTAAAAGCTTTAATAACCTTAAAAACAGTCAGATCTATTTCAGCCTTTCAGGGAATCTAAAAAGTAATGGTATATGAATCAACCTTTTTTTGACTCTTAATTACAAAGCAAAATGGAATTTTTAGGTTCAAAGCCCTTAAAAAGAGGAAAAATAATTATATAGTGTTGGCAATTTTTAAACCTGTTTTAGGGTTTAAACGGATTTTTGTTAAATTTTTCACCCACTGTTAGGGAGTATATAAATTGAACGCGCGATATATATTTATTCATGACTTTTATACGTCTAAAAATCACACGCTACTGCTCATTTTGAAAATTTAAATTTGTTCCTCACTTTGCACAATTGTGGCCAAGTGCTCAACCAATATCTAAATGGTCCTTAATGTGCAAAAAAACCTATTGCCGGGATTAGGATTAGTGTAGAATTAGCATTAGTGTTAGTATTAGAGTTACTGGCATGCTCCAAAATTTTGATCAAAACTTTCACCCACTTTACTATTTTCAACACCCACAGCTAATTCAAATAATTATTTTACAAACTAATTACCATTTGTGTTTAAAAATAAATTTTTTAACACATTAGTCTATTTATGAAATATTTTTTTATGTTTGCTTCAAAATTTGAACAAATTTGTTTTTATTTATATCTTGACTTTCTGTTAAAATTTTGTTTGATTTTAATATAATATTTCTGGAGTTTTTTTGTTATATATTACTCTTTCATTTGAACACATCTCAGCAAATTTGATGTGATCTTTAAAAATTATAAAACTTTAAAACGCAATTTTCTATTTGAATTTTACTACATTTTTTGTCATATTTTCAAAAAATTGTCACACATTTTTTCGAAAAAATTAACCAAAAGTAACGACCAAAATTTTTTAACTTAACGAAGTACTTTTTTGTCAAAAGTAAGGCTAACTATACCATTTTTATTAGTAACGACCCCAAGTCTATAGTAATAGCAATCAAAATTTAATTAACTGAATTTGTCTGTTTTTCTTTTACCAATAAATTTTTTGCATATATAGGACAAATAGTTAACTGATGAAATTAAAAGATCTCGTGAAGAAAGACCACACGTGGAGGAGGGGGGGGGGGGGTTTCTTCACGAGAGGAAATTGGGTTGTGAACTTTTTTCAGAAGAGTTTATGTTGTAACTTTCCTCATGATACAGAATATTAATTGCCTGTTTATTTGAATATTTATCAATGAAATAAAACCATGGTATGAAAATAAGTTTCATGTTGCTATTTACAAATTATTCTGAGCGAATGTAGAAAAAGATGAGATGGTAAATAATAAGCTCCTATAGTAAGTAAAACCGTATAGGTATTCCTTAAACTTTCATTAAAAATATGAATATAGCATATTAAAATATAGAAAATTGAGTTAGAGCCTTCTCCACAAAAAAAATGGCCTACGGCCAAAGGCAAAATCATCAAGCTGAGAAAGTAAAGGGAGTGTTATTCAAATAGCATGACAATTTTTATATGGATGCAAGAGAGAGTTTTTGAAATCCCGTCTTCAAGAGATTTTGTGGCAGGATGTATTTTACAATAATTTTTCTTTAGTTTATGCGATCATATTAGTCAGCAATTTGATAAATAAAATTCTTTATTCGTGTTATTAGTTGGATTTAATTAGTATTTATTTGTATTGAAGTTCCAAGCTAATTTTCATATTGTATTGCCAATTTCTAATTATTTATTATTTTAATTCATTTTTCAGTAAGAATAGTCAAACTAAAAACGATCAACAAGTCATTTTTACCTTTGCCATGGGCTCAAAACTATAAAAAATGTTTAACAAGGCTTTAAACAGTGCATAAGACATAAATTCTTGAGTTTTGAAGACATTTTTATTAGAAAATTTTGAATTTCATACAAAAATTTATTCTAGTTATTTGCATATCTTTTAGTTGCGTGGTAATTATTCAGGAGAAATCTTTGGGTGTCAAATCTTCAGTTGGTACAAAAAAAACTTTATTGGGGTCGTTATTCTTCAGGAGAAACCTCTGCAGTGGTTATTCTTGAGTTGGTACGAAAAACTTCATTAGGGTGGTCGTTCTTCAGCAAATCCAAATAAATTTTGTTAAATGATTTTTTAAGATCATCTTTCACAAATTTATGAATAAAAAAGCGAATTTTTTTAAAGCATTTTAAGGACCAAAGCGACACCTGTGTCCCATTAAATTAAAATCTTCTGCTTTAACCCATTTGACCACGTTGTGAGTTTAACTGACATGATTCCTTGATTTTGGGCCTAGAATTTTAAAGAATTAAAGAATTTATTTATAGGCATATATATATATACATAAAAAACATGGTAGATCAAACTAACTAGGTTTTTGTCACACTAATTTTGGAGTCTAAACGTCGGCTTTCTTTTTTAAAGGAATTTATATATTTAAAGCAGTTGAATCTATAAATAATATCATCATCTGTGGGTTTCTGAGATGAAATAGATTCAGTTATAGAAAAACTGATTTAAAAAGATCAACAAAAGATTAGTTTGCAAGAAATTTTATTTGATCTCAGAAAAATCAGACAACTCTGATATAAAACTACTTTAAAATGAAGACATTTTCTGCATCATCTAAAGATGACGGTGAGATGGGTTAAATGTATTTTTTTAGAACTATACGTTTATCTTTAGTTGCCTTGAATGATAATGTCAGAAATGGCGATTATACCAGAAGATGATTTTGTTTAGACTAAAACTAATTTCACCTGTTATTAACATCAGTGTTACTATCATTATTATTATTATTATTATTAGAACTACGATGCCATTGTCAAAAGGGGGTAACATTTTGATCTTTAGAGGCAAGTAGCTTCTCATCTCCTACTCTTCTTCTAGTTGTGAGTTTTACACGTTGCATTTTTCTCGAATCTTTTCATGTGTGCATCTTTTTCTTTACCTCTTCCTCATTGCTATTATTGTATTGCTAGACCTTAGAATTGTTCTAACTTAATTGTTATTTTAATATAAGAATAATTTTTCTAACCTAAATATACATTATTTGTTTGATTGATTGGCTCATATCGTGTTTGAAGATGTACTTTATACTCTCTACCATCATCAAGAATCACTGTATAACAAGAACTTATATTGCACGATGGCTGACGCATATATATTCTTACGCGAAACGTCGTTCTCCATCTCCTCAACTAAATGCAGGCAGCAGTAACAGCGAGATGGATGATAAGAAAAAGGAGCACTCTAAACAAGGAAAAAAACGGTACGCAGATAAATCTCAGGGGTATATACGCGAGCTTCAATTCATATTACTCGCATAACTCCTTCCTTGTAACGTTGCGCCATATCATGCTTCTTTCTCTTCGTTTTTAACGGATTTTCAATAGTATTGTGATTTTTTGAACGTAAGATTGTCATTTTGCTTTATCGCTTATTGCATTTGTTGCTGCAGACCAGGGCCTGCCCTACTGTTCGCGGGGCCCTATGCAAAAAGGATTGCGCGGGGACCAGTGTGGGTAGGAAAAAAGATTAAAACTGAAAAATAAGATTTTGAAAAAAAGAAAAGGGATATAATAAATGCCTACTGATTTGAAAAAACTTCGTGACACAAGTTTGCGTCGTAATCCTCGGGCTTACCTTGGAGTAGAGTGTCCTAAAAATTGGAAAAAGTTAACTGACAAATATATTTTTCATTAAATTTGACTCAGGGGGCGGCAAAAAATTATTTTTATTTTACAACGTCATTGATTTGTTTCTAAAGCTTCCCAAAATTTTATATTATTTTCTGTAAACCTGTTTATGAACTCTAAATCTAGCCTATCTTAAATTTCAACAAGTAGTCTACGTATATGATAACCTGATCATCATACCGCTGGGCATTTTTATATAACCAATACAACAAATATGTAACACGAGTCAGGACATCTCATGCCTAAGACTTTTCGTTTCCGAGACATTTCGTACCTAGTTTTTAGCTTTTAAACGTTTGGGTACGAAATAACCAATTTAGCTGCAAAATAACTTGGGTACCAAATGTCTTGGTTACGAAATATCTTGAACTCATTGTTTATACTCACTATATCAAATTTGATGAAGAACCTCCTAAATACATTCGATCCAACAACTTGATGACCTGAAATAAGGGATAAGACAAGGAATTAAAAAAGCTTTTATTAATTCTCCATGAGGTGAAGAGATTTGACACGGGAAACAATCGCTCAACACTATCTACCCAAACCACAAGAGTATGAGGACGTAGGACAATTCATTATAATTTTTAGTCATTATAGACCTTTTATACTGCCATTTTTATGTATATGTGATTTGATACAACATTGTAAAAATTTATTTACTTTTTTATAAGAAAATTGCTATGTGTTTTTGAATAAATTCTTATAATTAAACTTGAATGAATAAATTTGTATGTAGAACTATACCTTAGTGTTAGAGAGAGAAGTCGGAATTAGTGTTTTTAACAATTTTGTTATGATCAAGCACTTGTCGTTTTGGAAAATATATTTTAAGGTATTGAAACTTTTCCATATTTTTGCCTCGTACTTGCATGCAATGAAATCGCATAAATAAAGTTCTTGTTGTTTTGCCTGAATTGCAGAAGCCAACAATATGAAAAAGTTTTAATTTCTCAAAATATAATTTCCAATGGTATTTTTACTAATTTAGCAATTTCTAAGGAATAATAATAAGCATTGTAGAATTTACGAAAATACTATTATTTGTTGCTACAATTGGTATATTGGCGTTTCCCTCCTAAACGATATAAGGGCCGCTGTTTCAAAAATATAACGGACATTTCTTCATCATACTCCTTTGCAGTATTCGTTTATCATCAATCAAAACATATGACAGCTAGAAGATCACAACTAGCTTCATGTAGCGTGTTTTAATGAACGAGTAGCATTCTTATTATAGAGGAGCGTGTGTATGGTTGGTTAGATGCTGGATTCGATAACTCGAGGTCTTGGGTTCGATCCTGCATCAAGCTTGCTTTCCTCATAGTTCGATACAAGCGGCGCAATTGTGCCTTTTCGATGAAAACACCCTAGGTACCATTACCATTACCATTATTTAATTGTTTCAAGAAATTTTTAACGCTTCGTTTCATACTATCCCGAATGTTTGAATATCCATACACAAATTCATAGAAACTTCAACTTATTAGCGGGAAGACAAAAACATTTATTTGGGAGTATACAAAAATGTTGGATTTAATAGTTTTAAATTAACATGAAGTAAAATAGATATAGTATTGAATTGACCAAAAATTAAATTTGTGCAATGACCTGAAAAGTTTGGAAACCACAGGCCTATGACAATTCACTATGAAAAAAATTTTTATGACAATTTTTTGCACAACGTGACAATTGTTTTCTTAAAACTTTTTTTTATAAAAGTTAGTTTTTTCATTTTTGTTTTTGTAATTCGGAAATACAAAAGTGTAATAAATTTTGCCAGTGTAGCAAAAGGAGTTGCCACACCATTTAATCAAAGAGCTCAAATCTTGGAGGATATGAAAACACTATTATTGGTTTGGATAAAGGAGAAACAACTTGCTGGACGAGGCCGTTTTATGCGAGAAAGCTAGTCAAGTGCTTAATCAGTTATTAGCTAAAACTGCAAGTACTATAGTGATGACAGTATTAGAACTTTCAAAGCTAGTACTGGTTGGTTTGGTAAGTTTTGGCAAAGAAGAATTCACAGTGTAATTAGACTTGGAGAAGCTTCCAGTTCAGACAAAAAGGCAGGTGATGCTTTTGTGCGCACATTGACTGACTTTATAAAAAGGAAGGCTATGTATCAAATCAAGTTTTCAATTGTGACGAAACAGGCTTGTTTTGGAGAAAAATTTCAAAAAAAAATGCACAACAGAAGAGGGTAGATTAACCCTATTATTGTGCAATAATGCTAGTGGTGACTGCGTAATTAAGCCACTTTTAGTGTATCATTCAAATAATCCAAGAGCATTTAAGCGAAAATCAAATCTAATTTACCTTATGTGGAGAGAAATAAAAACACGCGCAGTACTCGAATAATATTCTTAAAGATAATAGTCTTAAAGATAACAATTTGTCTATTAAATGCCATCTCGTTAAGGATAACGCTTCTCCACATCCTCCTAGTATAAATGAAAGGAATTATAGCCTCATAAAAGTAAAATTTCTACCACCTAACACAAACTCTATTACTCCAGCCCATGAATTAGCAAACGATCTCTAATTTTAAAAAGCTATGCAAAAAATCTTTTTGATGTGTGTTCAAGTTACCAATATTACAAATTTGACCTTAACTGATTTTAGAAAGATCATTTTGATATCTTCTACTGCATAAAGATCACTTTGATATCATCCATTGCATAAGGCTCATTCAAAGCATACCACCAAATTTCTCTCCGTACTTTGCAATCTGTTTGTAATAAACTTGGGCCATCTATATTTCAAATATATGTGCAAATGATTATGAATATAATACAGATATCAATGTATAGAAGATATCATTTTAATAGGAAGAGATTTAATTTCGAGATTAATGTTGATGATGCAGATGAGCTCATAAAGAACCAAAGAGATGAGTTAAACACAGAAGAATGCGTTGAATTGAAGAAAGAGCAGGATGATGAAATAGAAAGATTGTTTTCATCCTACGAAACACAAGAAAGAGAAAAAACTTCATATTCTAAGGTTGAAGAAATTTGTAGCAAGTGGAACGATGTCCAAGGATTCATAGAAAAGTATTACCCCGACCCAACTACAACAAATAGAGCAGTCAGTATTTTGAATGAGCATGTAATGGCGGCGTCCTTTCGAAAAGTCGTTGGGCAAAGAAAAAACTAAATACTCTGGATTTCTTTCTAGTATCTTCTAACTCATTTCAACGATGCTAATAATTCATTTCACTTCTGTTTTTTAAATAAATTTTTTCTTTCACATATAAATAATAATAAACTTATTATTAATTGTATTCAAGACGGATTGAACCCAAGAGAAGTGTATTTATCATGAAATGAATATTTTTATTTGGAATGAAAAAGACTCTCTCGGTTCACGTATAGGTTTGAGGAACGAATTAACTTCGTAAACTCAGGGTTTACTGTAGTAGAAAGGGTGGCAAATTCACTATAGCATTAAATTTAATATATTAAGTAGTGAAATTACACATAGTACCGGCTACTACTTTATATAAGATAGAAAAAAGAGTCATTAAAAACGATTTTCACTTTTGAAATATTTTAGAATAAAAAAATCTATTTTTCTCAACACATGAAAGACATTTTACATAACAACTCGGATTTTAATAAGATTCATGATTTATTAATATCATAGTTATGATTTACTTATTGGGGACGAAAATATTATAAATATGAATTGCGAGCGTCTATCATAAAGAAAAGAATGCGATGTCTATTTTAATTTCTACTGCGATAGACAAACAAAGTTTGTCTGAAGTATAGTCATTTTGGTTGATTTTAGGAAACCTTTTAACTTGATAAAAGAATGTGTATTGTTCCTTTCAGCCAAAAATATTTTCAAACCTTTGAATAATCTTTTCATAATTTTTTGCAAAAAGTTCAGTTTTTAAATTAGTTTAGGTTGTAATTTATTTTGAATGTGAATTTCAAATGTGCAATTTTCGAAAATTGTTATGTCTATAAATTTTTCAACAAAATATTTTCATAAGGTCTATTATTACAGGAAGAATTAAGAGTCTCGTTGAATAGTTTTCCAACTTTTATTGACAGAAAACTGAAAAATGTATACAAAAACTATATGAAAAAATATTTTGGAGGAGCTAGTCAGACTACAGGGGAAAATACTCTTTTATGACACTCAATTCTGAAATAAACATATGTGTATATCGCTAAATAAAAAAGTTAGCGAATCATTAGCTTCTAACTAACTAGCTTATTATTAAATGATTGCCAACTAACTAACTAACAAATAATATCTTTTTTGGTTCAGGCCCTTTCTCACACTGCATAACTCGGGGTATATACGCAAGAAAATGTTTGTTCCTACTGAACTAGGTAGAAAAGATATGATAACGTTTAAATACTTAGGGACATGAAAACATTTTTAAATAATTATATTTCGTTTAACACGTGAAACACTACAAAGCTTTCTAAAAATTGTTTTGCTAGGTATGAATATAATTAAGCATTGTTCTCAGGAGTGAAAACAGAGAGACAAATTCAACCGCTGGGAATCAATAATATATGAGAGTATTTGAGGAAACTCTAACTTATACTACACTTGAATACGCTCTTAAATTTCTCTTAGATTGCCTTTCTATAGTACTAGATGTGGGCGACTTTATCTGCATAAGTTTTCATGATTACTCAGAAGCCTTGAGTGTAATAATACCAGCAACTAGTAAAATATGTGAAAAGTATATTATTTTATATGTTGTTGTTATTATGCACGCTTAAAATGAATATATCTTATTCTCCGATGAGTAAACAAACGCATGCTTCGTGTAGAAGATTATTAGATTTCAATTTCATAAAGTTGCTTACAATAAGTAAGTATATGATTCCTTGATTAGAGATATCTTTCATTACCATCGAGCATGAATGGTGACGATAACGTTTAGGCAAGCCTTCACAGTAAATAGTCCTTGAAATCTGAAGCAACTCTTTCGGTACTTGGTGGTGGTTCATGTTCATCCAACTTTTTCACTTATCATAGTTAAAGTAGCTAGTTGGCATCTACCCTCTTGGCCCAGGTACCATTTATTGCGCGTCTTTATTCTTTAGCATACCGTAGGCTATTTTATCTATGCATTTGATGATTAAAATATATAGCATATACTCTAGTATTTCTGAATAATTTTTTACACAGATGTCTCCATATTTTTTGTACTGTAAATAAACACAGAGCAATTTTTCATATGAAAGGTAAACAAATTTTTACAATGTTGTTGTCTCATATTTTAAATAAAATAAATCATATACACAGATACATGCCCAAATAAAATGGGTTATAGTGACTAAAATGATGATTGATTTCTGGTAACTCCATTTTTTAATGCCTACCCTCAACTTGGATGAATAAAATAGACGACATCGTATACAAACTTTTTAGAAATGTTTATGGCAACCCTTTAACTATGGCTCATAGCCGGACCTCGTTTTCTTGGTTCCCGAAAAGGATGGAGAAATTGAAGAAAAAGTTTATTGTAAAACTAAAAATATACAAGCATTACCTACAACCAGGCCAAGCTTGGGAGCTAACGCAAACCTCGGCTGAAGCGTTCTTTGGGGTATATGCTAAAAAAAAAAGAGAAAAATATAATCCTACGTGAATATCCATATGCAATAGACCCGATAAATAGGAAATTGTCCGTTTGCTATTTAGTTCTGTTGGGTATTTAGGATTGGCATAATCCCAAAACAGTTTCGAGTTACGAGCTAGATTAGGCATAGTCGGTATCTGGCCTCTGTAGGAGCCTGATTGTGGACCGGTCATATATTCCTATTGTAAAATATATATTCTAGGAGTAACTTATATACTCATATGATGTATTGTGGGATGGAGTCAAATTCCAGGTGTAGTTTGTTTCTAATCTAGCATGCCATAAAATTGATTTTTACAATCACATCTTTTTATTTAGGAAAAAGCTACATTTCATTGTGCCGGTTTTTTATCCTCGTTTTCTTCCTCTCAAGAATTCAAAGGTTTTTACGGTTATGTGGTGCTCTGACGATCCGATTCTAAACTTGTTAGTAATTAAGCTAACACTAGATACTAGTGTTCATATATTTGAAACATATATTCTTTTAAAATATATCAAGGTATAGTCATGCAGTACAAGGATTACTAAGTGTTTAGTGGGATGGAAAGTCCAGGACTCTGCATTCTGGGCGGGACCAATATATCTGTAAGTAATGTTTAACTTAAAATGATGAGGGGTTGTTTCTCGTCTTCATACTTTTATGGTTTTTGTTGATCAGGACTAAAAATTATGATTGGTTGTCTACCTTGTCCAACCTTTTGAGATTTTGGAGGATATATTTATATATAAACAAAATAGGAAAACTTCATTTTATTATATAAGTAAATTAAGAAAACCTTTTGGTACTCTTAAGGAGTCTTTATCAAACCTTCACTTCCTGCAAAGTCCATTCACTTCTTGCAAAGAAATGAAGAAGGTGTTATACGACCACTTAAATATTTTCATTTGATAAAGACGCCTTAAAAGTACTAAAAGTCTATTTACCTATATACATACATATACCATTTTTACCTATAAATTAACTTTTTTAGTTCTAAATTGTCTTTTTTCAAATTTAATTTGACTTTTTTAATTCAAATTTGTCTATTTTAGATTCTAAATTGACTTTTAAATTCTAAAATGTCTTTTTTAAATTAAACGCTCTTTCTAAAATACAAAATAAAATTGAAAAAATACAATTTAGGACTTGAAAAAGACAAATTAGAATTGAAAAAAGACAATTTAGAAGTAAAAATTGCATATAATAAAAATTGAAAATGTAAAATTATTGAAAACTTTCATTTTATTGATATGCATATTACATATATACACTTTAATTTTTTTTATTACCTATCTTTATTTTTTATCAGTTTTAGCAGCTCTTTTTGCTTTAAACGAGTAAAACTTGAGTACAAATAATAATTATATCAATGCGTTGTAATTAAATTCATTGACATGGTCCAGCTGAACTTAGTTTTTTTTCATTAACTACACTCACAGCCATAACACAATATGCGTTTTGAAGAATAGTTGAAAGGGCTAGAACATTTTTTGAGTATCCTTTGCACCAATCAAGTATACCCATTTAGCAAATTTATAAGCCATAAAGCTCCATACCCACATTCGCCCGCCTGACAAAAATAATATGTGGGTACCCACGGGTTAGCATCTTTGCGTAGGACTCGCTTACCTTACTACGTGTGTATCAGCGGATATTTTTCGTATTTTTGGTTTGATAAGCTCTAACATTTTCGACTCTAAGATAGACATTTAGAATCTAAATGAAACTTGAATGAATATAATAAAAATTCCTTCTATATTTTTTATTTTCCCAATAGACTTAAAAAGGCTCATTACAGAGTGAAAAGAGTGACACATATCCAAATCGATTCTTTTAAATTCGTCCAAATCGATATTTTTAATAATCATCATCCATGAATTATTGTAAATTACTTTATCGCGATTTAAATCTAGCTCACCAGTATTGAAAAGGCTTCAATTATTTGAATCAATCGAAGTCAGTAAATGTGTCAGATGAATATAATGAAGCTTTTCATTTCAGCATTCTTTTTCGCTTATCTTATCATGCAACTTTCTTTATGAGCACTACTTTCATCTATGAGACATTGTTCACCTTAACAAGTAGCATCAAAAGAGAGTCGCTACATATCAAATCTCTGCAAATTGCTTTACAGTTTCTCTTCACAATACGCGGTTGAGGCGATTGTTAAAGGATTAACCCGAATAAAGGATGTGCAGAATTAAGTGATTACTTTTGCATATATCCAATAAGTATACATCGTTTCCTAACTCCTAATCCTGAATATATAAATCCCATTACGAATATGCCACTTCTCCATACACGTATACTTTTGTTGCTTCAACTCCAATCATAATTAACTTGGATAAGTAAGCATAAAAAGCAAGTTAAGTAACTTAATATACGCTATATGGTTTTTGCATTTAACTGCTCTTACAAAAGAACAGGTAAGTTGGTTAGGAATCTAAAATAACTACAAAGACTCCCTTTGGAATTGCTGTTTTGTTGTTGGTCCCTAGATTAGCAATCTCATTAAAAGCGTAAGCTCTCAGCTAAATTTCGTTACTCTTTCACAGCGATCCGTAAATGAAATACCATAGACCCTGTGCCACTGTTGGCTCCATGAGTCAAGGTTTCAACTTAAGTTAGTTTGTTCCAAGACCGAGCGAAGCTCTTCCTTCCAATTCACAAGATCTTTCACAACCTGGCAAACATTAGACCAAGTATGGGAAAATATTGTGTGTTCTGATGATAATGCACAAAGAACTCAATTTTAAATTTTATAATTATCATAGACATCATAGACATGTAAATCTTATAAAGAAAAATGATGTATTTCAGAAAATTACTATTTTTCATTTATTATGTAAAGAAAGGGAAAAACTGTTTTTATTAGCCTTAGATTTTCTAGGTATCAAAGATCTCAAAAAAAAATTGAAAGACGCCATTTTGGAGTATACCATGCACCACTGTTTTTTGTTTGTCACGCTGGTTTAGAGCATGAATTCAACCCAGAGAGTAACTGAGATGCTGGATTCTGTGGGAAGGGTGGCATTTTAATTTTTGAGGGGGAAATCAAAATAAAATTTTATTTTATTTAAATTAAATAAACAATAATTAATCTACAAGATGAATTTCAAACTATATTATTTATGAATTTAAAAAGAGTTATACTCAATTATGTTTGAAAATAAACCTTTTTTGTATATGCAATGAAATCTCACTACATTTGTGACCGTTTGGACTCAATAAAGGCTTCGATATAATTTATCCAAAAAATAGCAAAATACAGAAAAATTCTAAGGGGTTCATTTCTCAAAGTTATTAAACGTTTATCGTTGGTATCTGATTAAACCTGTAAATTTTTATCGTAGTAAAATTTAACTATCAGATGAATAACGCTGTTTTCGAAAACTCAACAAATTATTCAGAATTATTTTTTAGTAGAAAGGTAATTTTTCTACTTTTTAATCGTTTTATTATCTATACATTATATTTTTATATTATATAAATGTTTTCAAATTTGATTCAGCCAAGCCAAACTATAAAGGAACCAATGAATGATTTCATAGTTGATTTATTTAAGCCAAACTATAAAGGATACAGCAATAGGAGAATTTCATTGTTTTAAATAGTTTAAATTAGTAAACCCATTTTAACCCATTTAAGACCAAGCAAAGCAGACGATATCTTAAAAAACGCAGACGATTTATATTCAAAGTCATTGAAAAAAGCAGACGAAGATGAAATTACTTATGTTCCAAAATAGGAACATTGGTCGTGAATGGGTTAAGATACATAATTTAATTCCTAGATAAAAACATTTTATATGTCGGCACGCTGCGCATTGAGAACGAGCATCCAGTGCTGAATTCCTGTATATTTATAAAATGGTGGATTTCTTAAAAACTTATAATACAACCAAAGTCGCTATCTAATCTATCTATCTTATAGTTAGTAAATAACATCCGTATTCACTGTTTTACTAAGTTGTTTAGTAGCAAATATCATTTTGGATAAAAGTATTCAATAATACTAGTTAATTAATAACTAGACTGGTAACTATTCCTTTTGAATTAGTAGTTGATATGGGGGCACTATAGTGAGTCTCTACAGTCTACAGTAACGCTTATCAATCTACCTATAGGCTCTCAGTGTATAGAAGACACTTTTCAACGCCTTTTAGAGGTTTATCGCATTCCATTGAATTATTTCAACACATAGTGAAGCCTAGGATCATTTTATGGGTTTAATAATGACAAACGAAATTGAAGCGTTTCATCTAATATTACATATTTTATAAATCTAAATTACTACTTTAACTCTTTGAGAATTATTATAACAACGGTGTATCAAAAAATAATAAGGGTCTTCTTAAAAATATGTGTAAACCTCCATTGAAAAGCAAAGCAGAAGATTAGTCTTCAAAATTCTGGTTCCCCAAAGGGTTAACCGACAAAAAAAGTATGTTAAAATATTTGAATATTTTCTTATACAATTCCGAATTATTTGCTAGAAAAAATGGCTAATTTATCTTACATTTTTGCCCAGAATAAGACTCCGTGTATACATCCTTCAAAAGAAAATAGGAAAATATATTAAAGTAGAGATTTGAAACTAAGGGCGGGCACATTTTTGATTCTGTCATCTTTGAAGAACTAATCTGGTTCTTCGATAGAAGAGAGTAGAACTTCGATGATCCAAATCCTGAATATTATAACTGGAACTATAACTTCTAAACTAATATTCTCGTATCCGAATTTCTAGTTAAATATATGTGTTGAGATATCAGACGCGAAAATCAGTGGCGGATCCAGAAATTGACCATAGGGGGCCAACTTTAAAAAATACTAGTAAAATACTACCATACAAGTCTTGATGCATTAGGAAAGAGCAAAATCAAATTTCTGAAGCCATTCTTCATAAGGGGCCTAGGCCCAGGTGCCCCCCCTCTCTGGATCCATCAGTCGCAAAAATCGTCAAGTTCTATGTTCGCACCTGATATAGATTCTATAATAACTTATCATAAGCAATTTTTGTTAAATTTCAATATTTAAATTTTAGAAACGAATAATTCCAAGATTTCAAAGGAAAATTATATTGATCTTTCAAGTGGAGAGAAAATGGAGGAAAACTTTGAAATGAGTTATGACGTTCTTCTGCGCATAGAATTTTCACAAGATAAATTCATCAACATCAAAGTGAAGAGCGAAACACATGCTCTCGATGTTTTGATTGTCGTGTGCTCTGTTCTCAAACTCAGGGTATCTGATTTCAAAATGGTGAAAAAGAATAAAAATGGCTCCCACTCCAGTATTCCTAGTTGCACCCTTGCTTCTAAACTACAAAAGTTCGGCTTGAAAGTCATGTCGAAAGATTTATTATTCTCAGATCCGAATAAAGAAAATTCTAACAAAATTATAATGAAAATATTACTACCGAATAACGACGTTTTAAACATGGTGGAGTCATTAGATACAGATATTTCCGACTTATTTTTAAAAGCTTGCAATATGTTGAATTTTAATCCTGAAGATTACCAATTCTACAATCCAAAAACGAAGAAAAAATTATACCTAAAGTCTAGAATTGGCATTTATAGGATCAACGAAATTCAAATGGTGAAAAAAGATCCAGCTTTGAGCCAAAGTTCTTGCACTCAACGACATAGATTGAAGAAGCATGTGGAAGAAAACTTTGAACTTATGAGAAATCAAATAGAAGAACTTTGCATAAATAAAAACTTGAGTGTTTCCAACAGCTCCGATTCAAGTTGTGCAACAATGCACAGTTTTGAAGAATTCTATCAACCAAGTTTTCAACTTCCAAAAACGATAGACGCAATTTCAAAGAAAAAAAGACAAGCGCCTGAAATCCCATGCGTACGATTTTAATTCAAGCATGGCCTTTTTGTTTTCATTTATACAGCAATGTTTTCAAAAGATCGAAAGTATTAAATTTTTTAATTCATATTTGTTATTAATTTTTATATATTACAAAAATATTTTGAATAAATTTTTCATTTTTATTTAATCAACAATTTGATAACCCAGGCTTTCTACATTCTGTGAATTATACTATTCATTTTATTTAAGAAATATGTTCGACTTGTTTACGATTTCAAAATCACAGTAAAAATTTTAAAATAAGTCAAAAAACACTTTTTATCACATAAATACTATTTGTCTCAAATTGAAACGATTTAATTTATTACGATTCCTACAATTTTTAAATTAAAAATATTTTAATTAGTTCTTATTGGAGGATAAAATCCTTTTAAAATGAAACTTTTACAATGGGGATGAAAGGTATTTGGTATTTACGAATTTAATCTTAACACAAAAATTCAGTGATTAAGAAGTTTCCTCTCTTCCCATATGAAAGATAAAATTAAGTAAAGGAATTAAGCAGCAAACTTTAATGCAAAAAGCTCGGAACTAAACGAATGTTGCTGAAACACAAGGACGAAATTCACGCAAGATTATGCTTCATTGTTACGTTGGAGACACGGGCACAAAAAAGGAATCACCCGAATTTACACTTCAATAATTAAGGAAGTAAAATTCAGCATTTAAGGTATTTAATTTTATTCTTCACGTTGAAAGATAGTGGCAACCTCGTGTAAAGTTTAATTTTTAAAACGTCAAATACTTTTTTTTCTTATAAAAAAATCGTATTCATTTTAATAAGTCTTAGGAAATAAGATAGAAGTATACTAAAATCTCTTTGAGTCAAATTCGATAAGTATAACATTAGTTTGTGCCGTAGTTTTACTGGTTCAAAATTCAAGACACTCTTTTACATGTTATTTTAAACCCGAAGTCCAATATTCGCTTATCCTAAGTTAATTAATCAGGTATGCGAGCGGTTCATAATATCAAATAATAATAATTATTCTTTTATCTTGAACTGTCAATTCCTAACTTTGATTGTCTCGAAATTTGGTTTGTTAAAACTTTTTATCTCCTCAACTTTCACACAATGGCATTTTGTAGAGTTGTCGTCTAATTCCTTGTCACACTCCACATGTCAACTTATTGAAGATTTTTCTTCTCTACTAAGCCATGCTAACAATATTTAATTTATTTATTTTCAAAAGACTTTTTCAACTAAAATGAAAATTGAGAAATTGAAAAATTATCGTTTTATATTCTAAATGTATTCAAATTATTTTCCATCATTGTTTTCAAAAGGGTGGGTATAGTAAAATTGACATTTGACGCATAGTCCGCATTAATATTATGACTGTCTGGCTTTAATGCATGTCTTCTTTTAGATGAGAGATGGGGGATCATTTAAAGCGGCTAATTTCTCCTAAGACCTTAGATATGAGCAAGGGCTTCGTTTGTCTTGAAAATCTGAGGGGACAAATAATTTTTATGCTTTTTTAAAGAACTTTTCTAGCATTTATTCACTCTTTTTCTCTAAAATCATTTTCTGTTAGAAAAAAGTTACATTGTTACTTGAATTGAACTGTAAAATTTATAAATTTCAAAAATGTTTATATCTAAAAATATAAAAATAGAAATAAGGATGATGTTTTTTTTGAAAATTTATTTAGGGAAAAAGAAAACCCCAAACAGTGGAGGGTAAAAAATATAGTATTTCCCCTCAAACCAAAAAGTGAGAGCGATTTGTGCCCTGGCCTTCTCCCCCATTCGTCTCTAAAACGAGGCCCATGGAATCGAGGAATAATATATTAATCATTATAAACTAAATGATACATTATGCATGCTTTCATCGAATAAAATTGCAATTTGAGTATTTAGAACATGATTTCTTTAAAATTCTTTAACGATGTTTTATTCGGAATTTTTATTTTTATATTTTCCTTACTTACTTTTAACATTTTATTCACCATAAAAATTAAAAAGTAATTAATGATGAAAATTATATAATTAATAGACATTAAAAATTATGAAATAAAAGTATAAGCTCACATTTTGAAAGATAATAATTACTAATTAAACATGAAGTAATCACTGAAAATATTTAATTTTTTGTTTTCTAAAAACAGTTCTATACAAAATAAAATTTTGACTTTTAAAAAAATCCAAAAAAATAGAAGAAAATATAGTTCAAACTAGTTTAAAATAGGTTTAAGTGACTTTTAATACTTTTAAAAAAATTGACTTTATTAACGTTGGTTCTAATTATAACATTATAAATTAATTAATTTCACTTTAAAAAAATCTAAACTGAATCTTACTTGCCCCTTAACCTTATTTTTGATAAAACTCATTTTTACTCATTGGATTGATACTTTCACTTATTTTTACATTGTAATAGCCAAAAAGAAGTAAGGTAGCATTATAAAGCACTAAATCTAATAGATGCAGAAACAGAATTTGAGTTTTTCTAAGAGATTGATTATTAATGAATAAAGTCATTGTTGGGAAGAGTCCGGTAAAGTTGGAAACTCAGTTATCAACAATTAGAATCTCCACAATATTCAGAAAGCCTAGAAGTCAAACAATTTCAAAGTTTTCCCAAATAAAATCAGCCATTTTTATAGGAACAAATGAAAATTATAATAATTTCTTTAACCATACAGTATTTTACCCTAATCTATAGTTGCTATGGTAATAAAAACTTATAGGTAATAATTCAGTGGCGTAGCCAAAAAATGGAAGTTGGGGGCATGCAAGGAATTTAGGGGGGCAAGTATATTGGAAATATGCATATTGGAAGGTATTTGGGGGGGGGGGGGGGAGGGGGAGCAGAAAAGGTATTTGGGGGGGGGGGGGGCACTGCCCCCCCCTTGCCCCCATCTGTCTACGCCCCTGCCATACAGTATTTTTAAAACACGACTGTAACTTTTTATAAAATGAAATTTATTATTACATAAGAAAAATAACATACATAAATTGAATGTTAATTTGTATGAGATAACCTAATCTATAGTTACTATGGTAATAAAAACCATTTATATAACTTGTACTAAATGCTAATGTCTCAATTAATTAATAATTCTTAGAAATAGAAAAGAAATAAAAACAATGTATATAACTTGATACATGCTAAGTTTCAATTATTAATTTTCTTGGATATTAAAGAAAAAAAATTAGGGGACACTCGGATTTGAACCAAGGACCTCTCGATCTGCAGTCGAATGCTCTACCACTGAGCTATATCCCCTGATTAAAAACTGAAAAAAAACCATGTAGAAAAAGAAAAAAATCTGTAATTGAGATTGTATTTTTTAACTTGTTAGATCAGTTTAAATAATATTAATTATCATATCATATCAGCTTTCTTTTCAAAAGTGTTAGTCAAAATGTAAAAATTAAACTAAAACTAGAAACTAAAATCTAACTAAATTAGAATTTTAACTAAATTTTCCAACTAAATTTAGAAAAAAAAATAAAATGATGTGAAAATTACAAAACTCTACATTTAAAAAAAGCAAAATAGCTTCTGAGGGTTGAATGTCAAAGGCCAAAAACAGCCGCTAGGAGACGCCAAACTGGATGCAATATTCTTCAGAGTACAGGAAATATAATATAAGGAGTATAGAGAAAGTTAAAATGGCGAGAATAGATATCAAAAAATTGCCCTTTTGCAGATAAAGCAATCTGAGGTTGCACAGTGATTGAGCTTCATGTATGAATCAAGGAAAAACTTTTGCAGTATCTTTTGAAACTTTTTGATATGAATAGGATCTAGTGAAAAAAATGTTGCACTGGTATTGTAAAAAGTGGTAACTTTGTACGAAAAGGATTGCCTCGTCTTTGAGAAGATATAGAAAGGGAAGTGACATATGACTATCGAGGTAAGGTTCTGTTCTTTGACCAGTTAAACGTCATGAAATTATCAAACAGGGGTGGTAGCATGTAGTATAAAAACTTATATATGTAAATATCAAAAGATCTTCGAGTTTAAGTAAGAAGTTTTCGTAGAAGATGTTATT
Organism: Nectonema munidae; assembly: GCA_030549495.1. Lineage (NCBI taxonomy): Eukaryota > Metazoa > Nematomorpha > Nectonematoida > Nectonematidae > Nectonema > Nectonema munidae. The sequence continues at coordinate 50,488 of JAUIRK010000834.1, forward strand.
TGTATGTGAGATTGGATGAACCAAAAAACCACTCTAAGTGTTTTTTTCTGAAGTGAAAAAAGATAAAAGTCTTTTGTATGGCCCCAGTTGAATATACTGTATCTGATTTTAAGATGAGGGACAAAGAGACTTTTATAGAGGAGAAGTAAGGTTTTGGTTGGGAAGAACTTTTTGACTTGCAAACATACCAGAGATATAGGCAAGTTTGTGAGTTACGTGTGACGATTTCTATTAAAGTGGAAAAAATCATCTATGTATAATTAGAAAAAAAATAAAAAAACTTCTTGACTACTTGCTAAAGTTTCAATTATTAATTTTTTCTTAACTACATGCTAAGTTTCAATTATTAATTTTCTTGGAAGAAAAGAAAAAAATTAGGGGACACTCGGATTTGAACCAAGGACCTCTCGATCTGCAGTCGAATGCTCTACCACTGAGCTATATCCCCTATTTAAACGTCCTAATTAATATTATTTAAACTGATCTAACAAGTTAAAAAATGCAATCTTATATAACTCATATAGACTCTACAGATTTTTTTCTTTCGAACTCTTCTTATTTTTCTTTAAAGTGGAGAGCAATGGAAGACTAGCTTCATCGAAATCTACTTTCAAAAAAGGATGTCATAAAGATTGATCTAGTAAAGACATAAACATTGCTAAGCGGATAGAACTTACACGAAAACAGTGTACTGGAGCTGCCAATATGATTGCAACCTATTCTTTTCTTCAGGCACTTATGAATAGGCTTGATCAATTCCCATCCACACTCGATGTTACGCACGTCTTTCATAAATATCTTAGACAAATTGGTAAACGCAGATGGTTAGCTAGAAGTAGACTGAACAAGCCACTCTCCATCCCTATGGCGTTGCGTAATATATAGCATTTTCACTAGTTCGTCTTTTTTCACTTTAAGCTCGTCTTTTTCACTTTAATTCGTCTTTTTTTCATTTTAAGTTCGTACTTTTTCATTTTAAGTTCGTTCTATCTCATTTTAATTTTGTCTTTTTTATTTTGATTTTTTTCTATAAACTTTCAAATTTTGTCAGCAACAAAGTTTTTTATTTTCTAATTCCGAATCGAAAAAAATTATCATAGTCAGTATTAAAAGTTTTCTACACCTTTTTTAAAATGTTTTTAATAAAAGTTGATAAAATCATACTTTAAATATTGATATGAAAAATATTGTTCAAGTTTTAAAATTAAAACTCAAATTAAAAAGTGTATTTTTTCATATTCAAAATTGGATAGTATAATTTTAGAATCTTTTTAAAGTTTGTATCTTGTTCTAAATGGGCTTGACTTTGAAAATTATTATTTGAAAGTTATGAAAAAAACAAAAATAAACCGCAAGATTCATCATTTTATTAATAAAACGCTACAAATAAGTTAAATATGAAAGATAAATTGCAAAAAATTATGAATACATTAAAGTTAAGAACTGATTTTATTTAAAAATTAAAAAGGATTTAATAGAATTTTTTTGATATTTAATATTTTAAAAAATATGAAAAAAAGACACAAAAATTTTTTCCATTTGAGTTTTAATTTTAAAACTTGAACAATATTTTTTATAAACTTTCCTATATTTAAAGTATGATTTTGTCAACTTTTATTAAAAACATTTTGAAAAAGACTGTGTAGAAAACTTTTAATACTGAATATGATAATTTTTTTTCGATTCCGAATTAGAAAATAAAAAACTTCTTGTTGACAAAATTTTAGAGTTTATAGAAGAAATTCAAAAAAAAAATCAAAATAAAAAAGACCAACTTAAAATGAGATAGGACGAACTTAAAAGTGAAAAAAGACGAACTTAATGGGAAAAAAGACGAACTTAAAAAGAAAAAGGATGAACTAAAAGTGAATGTATATCACCAAAAAGCTTTCCAACAACGAGATCGAGATGAGCAACAGAGCAACAATTTGATTTGAATTCAAAAAATTTTTGTTTCGTGTCATAAGGTAATTGTGGATGCCGAAATGATCTGTATTACCCCTACAATCCCAGTAGCAGAGAAAACAAGGATATTTTGTGTATCCTCTTTGTCCTTGTTGTCCTAATAAAAAATTTACCATTTTAGGTCTACGCAAATGATCCATTTATAAACGTAGTATAGAAAATTTTTACAAAATAACTTTAATGTTTCTTATTCTACTTTTATTTCCAGAGAATATCACATTGGAATTGACCTATACTTGTTTTCGTTGTGAAGAAAACATTTTAAGCTTCTTTTAGATCTATCGATAATAAATCGCAAATCTTTTGTATCATGTGTAGGTAGTCCCATTGAAAAATGAAGTTGCAAAAATTTTAACACAGGGAGTTCTTTATGGTGAATTGTGGGTCGCATGTCTGATTGGATATTTAAGATAATGATTCATTTTTTAACCCTTTAACATTATACAAAAGTAGCTGTTATCCAAATGATTTGTAGCCTCTCTCCAAGCAATAGGAATGCCAAACTGAAAATGAACACTTTTTCTTTGCAACCAAATCGCAAAGTTTTTAAGAAAGTTTTGCTAACTTTGCGAGGAGCCCAAATTTTGTCCTGACTCAAATGGTATTTTGAAGTAAGCAATGTACACCCTTTTTACAAAATCAGTAATATACGCCCTTGATATTTTAAAGTAAAGTTACCACAACGTAGTAAAATGTATTTCGATTGTTAAGGCACTTCTTTCTCTTAGATGATAAATTCATTAATTAAATTCTAAAATAAATTTTAAAAATGCAAAAAAATCTTTAACACAAAAAAATAATTTTAAGAACATGAATAAACGTTTTATTTTATAAATGGAGATTTTGCAAAACATATAAAAAAAATTTTCAAACGTTATCGAAACCAAAATAGTGTGAAAACCTTATATGATAGAGAAAATTAAGTCATATTTAATTAAGCATCCTAGAATTAATCAAAATTAGTTCGAAAACTTCTGTACTGTCATCATTTTTTTTCTGCAGGCCAGTGTTATTATCATTTGCCTCACGCTACAAATAATTTAAAAAAGGTAATACTGATCACAGTACAGATAAATTACAAAATTTGGAGAATCATAGAAGAACCGTAGTTACATTGAAATTGTGGTTAGAGTACGGACAACAGGATATGAAAATTTACAAGAAGCAAATTCATTGTATCTCTAACGATTACATAATGCATAGGTGAAAAAAGTTTTTTCAGAGCTAAAACTCTCAAAAACTAGACTGAGCTTTACTAAGCGAGAATTAACCTAAACTTAAAACTTTCATGCTTCTAAACTGGAGATTCTCCTATGAATTCTATCAAATGAATACTTAAATAAGTTTTAATTGCAGTACAACTAGATTCTAAATATTTTGTTGAGGTTGACAACTCCTTTCCTTATTAGGCGCTGTTATCTTACAATAGCAATAAGCGACCCTGTAAATAGTTCTAATCGAAGGGCTATAATACTGCCAGCTGGTCCGATTCTTGCACTTGGTTTACTGTTATATATATTCTGTACGGGAGATCTGCAATAAACGTCTTCTTTCACATTAAACCGACCCAAAATAGTTTTTATGGTCGATTCGAACCGAACCCGAATAAAATGTAATTTTCAACCCTAACCCTAACCTGTTAACGACCAGAATAATCAGACGATATCTAATGTAAAGCAGAAGATTTGTATTAAAGAGCATTGATAAACGCAGACGATTTTATTTTTGTAAAGTCGACTATAGTCGATATTGGGCGTTAACGGGTTAATTAATTAGGATTTTCAGTACCCAAACTAACCGACCCGAATTTGCAGATGTCCTGTTTATCAGAAGCAATTTTATTTCATCACTTTGAATTTATTATATATCTGAAAACTGTATTAATTTCAAACTGACATTTATGCTTTTTATCTATTACATATAGGGCAGCACAATTTTTGTTGATTAAGATTTTATTATTGTTTTTAGTTAATTTTTAGATGCTGATTTCATATGAAATTCCTTTTTTTTCTAAGACGTAAAGTTTTATTCTATAGCTAATTTGTTACTTACGGACTGATAGGGGGTCAAATGAAGTAAACGTTGAGTCAGTGCCGAATTAAGGGTTTCGTGGCCTCAAGGCCCACTTTAAGATTTGAACTAAGCCCGTCAGAAGAAAAATTCACGAGGAGGGGGGGGTTACAAAAATTTTCCCGTAGAGCAAAATCCATTTTAGAAACATTTGAATTTTCTCTTATAGATCGCCTAGGGCTATCAGTTTTTCCAAAATTTTTTGAGAAACTTTGATTTTTACCAAAATAAGCTAATCGAAAGAGTTTTTTTGATGTCCCTCCATAGTTACAGGCCTGATATGAATTAATATAAATTTTAAAATATAAAAAAAAATTTATTCCACAATTTAAAATTTCAACTTTTTAGATTTTAGTATTACACATTTTCAAATTTTCTAGATTTTATTATAGCAAATTCATCTATAATTGAGGTGAAGTCGATTTTATCTAGAATCTCTCCTTCAATACACATAAGTGCCAGTTATTACCATTGCTTCTAGAACCGATAATTTCATTGCTTCCCCGAAGTGGTAAGCCCCTTTCACAAAGAAATTTAATTGTTGCAACACAACGTGTAAGCACATTTTTCCAATAACTTTTTTGCTCGCAAATATTTTTGTATAACTTTTCATCAATGCGGCCAGCAGCAGAAGAGCGGTCAGCTAGAGTCAATATGTTTTGCGCTCGTTTCATGAACTTTCTATGTTTGATTACTATTTTTCCAGTCATGATCTCCAGATGTACATAATTTTATACATTGTCTGAAGAAAACAACATATATGGAAAGCAAAATAAACTATCCATGGATGGAGAATAAACAAGCCACTCACGATCGACAACCTCCCCATTTGGTAAAACCCCTGAAAATTCACCTTTTCGAAATTTAGAATATTGTTTATTTTTAACTGGTCAACAATGTCATTCAAACTTTTTCATTTTCCCAATACTCAACTTAGATACTTGGAAAAGAAGAGAAATATCGTCAGCTTGATGAAAGCTTGTTTCAGAGCTCCAATTGTTTTGTCTGTAACAAGATTCTGAAGACGCTTTCTATTTACTTTGTAAAACTCAATAAACACCTTTAGAACACATAAGAAATAGTAACAAGTTTCAAAAACAACCAAGTATCCTTGATTTTTTCAAAGAAAAATCATAATTGTATTATTACAATATCGAAATTTTAAAAATTTAACATTTTTCATCTTTAATTGACTATGATAACACAATAAAAAATATGTATTTAATATTGTTAATACTCTGAGATTAATCATACTAACTGTTCTCAAAATTCAAGTTTTAACTAACTTGGCTTCAGATGGTTGATGACCAAAGATGTCATTAAGATCAAGGTTCTACTTTGTATAACGTACTGAATGGACGATTCCAACAAATTCTGCGAAGGCAAATTTCGGATAAACGAGGCATCACTTTAGTACCACCTTGTTAAAACGATTTTCTCTCTACAATTCCCTAACCTTTTTCTGACTCTTTTATATTTCTGATTTTTCAAGAGCAATTTCAAATTCCTAAATACATTACTGCCTCTGATCAACTAGAGCTCAAATAAGGAACGAGAATTATAGCAAATGAACCAGAAATTAAATAATAAAAAAATTTTTTAATATCCATTTAAAGACTTGGCAGTAAAAAAAGTAAAATCGGAAAAATAATTTCGAAAATCTACTCCCAATTCAGACAAATCTTTAACCGTTTAGTGTCCAATAAGCAAAAAAATAAATTTTCTATTCCAAATCAGTTTTTATTGATTTTTAATCACTATATTGAATATATGTACCTTTTTGATTTATTAGAAAACATCACATGCAAGTGACAAATGCAATGTCACTTAAAAATAAAAATAAAAATAGAATAAATAATCCTTGTTTTCGCTTGATGAAATTTGTTACTTTGAATTCAGTTGTGAACTACATAGAAGATGATTTAAGAGATAAAGAGTATGCTGTTTGTATTTTGCCTCCCGAAAACTCTTGTGTTTCTGATGCTGAAGAAATAGATGAAGATTTACTCTAAGACGTTGTTGCATCTGATGTAACTGGGGAATTGGAAGTGTTCACTAATAACCTTAGTAAAAATACAAATATTTCAGAACCTTTTACCCGCTAATTGAAAAAAAAGTTTTAAATTTGACAAAGTTCTTTCATCAGACACAAGTAGTAAAAAATATTTTGATCATAACTTGATGTCATTATCCAATATTGAACTATTCTTTAAAATACTGCCTCAAGAATACTTGCAACAACTATCTGAAATGTCAAATGTGTATGCAAGTCAGAATGGATTTTATTTAGATGCCGATTGGAAAGATATACGACATTTAGTCTTGCTTAGTGGATATAACTGCCTGCCTAAAGAAAATGACTACTGGAGCACCGCACCAGATCTTGGAGTCAAGTTGGTTTCGAGTTCAATGTCAAGGAACGCGTTTAAAAAAATTAAAACATATTTTCATATTGTTGATAATAATAAAATTGATCACACAAATAAAGTAGCAATGATTTTACCTTTTTATGACGAATTGAACAAAAATCTTCCCCAGTTTGGAATATTTAGCATAGAACTCAGTATCGATGGTACCATATTTTGATAAACATTCTTGTAAGCAATACATAAAAGGTAAATCCATTCGTTTTGGGTATAAACTATGGATAATGTGTTCAAAAAAAGGGTATCCTTTTTCCATCGATATTTATTGTGGAAGGACTGAAGAAAAAAGATCAAGATGCGTTGGTGAGCATGTTGTTTTGAAGTTTGTGAACGAACTTACTCACCCTGAAAATCATGAAGTTTATTTCGACAATTTTTTTTCATCGCATTCACTTTTTTCTATTTTGATTTTAGAAAAGCAGTTGGGACAATTCGTGTAAATTGCATCAATAAATGCCCAATAGTTAACAAAAAGAAAAAAGTTGAAAGAGGGGAGTTTGACTATCGATCTGACGGAAAAGTTTATGTTTGCAGTTGGAAGGACAATTCAATTCAGGGGCGCACATCCAGGGGCGAGGGGGGGGGGGGGGGGGACGAAAATGCCCCCCCCCCCCCGCCCCCCTCAATAATTTTCTATAAGTAAGAGTTGCTGCTTGTTTATAAAACATGTATGATGATCGCTAGAAGGAATCCAGACTTTCGAATCAATCAAACATCATGCCAAGCTGCTCTGAAATTCCTATCGAACATATTTTACAGACGATGCGTGAGAACTATATAATAATATTAATCCATTACTTCAATATGCACACATGTCATAGAGCAAACACATCTTGATGATCCACTAGATTTTCTTATCTTCTGTCACAGTGATTCTATTTCTCTTTCTGTCTCCTTTGTTTTTCTCTTCCGCTTTCTCTGCTAAAACTCAATCATTCACTCAAGCTCTCATTCGCTCTCTTCTTTCATTCAAGCCCTCTTCTCTTGAGCTCTCTTCTCTCCAGTGACGTAGCTAGGCTGGGTCATGAGGGGCCGTGCCCACACTTCTATGTACCGCATGGTGCCCCCATGCATCTTATGCGATATCAGTTTTTGAAAATTTCTCCAATGAAAGGTCAAGAAAGTATAAATAATGTTGCGCAAGTTTTTTGTTTTTAAATTGTGCCTATCAACTTTTTTCTGGTTACACCACTGCTTCTGTCTAATTTGCATTTAGAGTTAAATTAAAATAGTTTTCAATCGTTACAATTTTATGTCAATGAATATTGTTAGACTCGCGCTAAGATTTTTTTTTCAACAAAGGTCATTTAATCTTTATCACTACGTTTGTTACATTTTGTAACATTTGAAAACTTTAATTTTTTCAAGTCAAGAAATTTTTTTCAATAGTTATTTGGGAATGAATATTTTGACTATCTATTTAGTTTAAAAGCAAGAATGCTCTATTTGCTTAACCCTATTAGTGCTGGGCAAAATTTGTCCGCTCAAGTGCTGGGGGGCGTAAAGTGCCCCCCTCCCTATTTTTCTCAGATATTAATAAGTTTTTATAAATATTTTTAATGTTACATATATATTTCAACTATGCTGAATTCAGTGGTGATGTCCATTTTTTAACAAAATCAATCAAACCTGTCAAAAAAATTGATTTATATTTGACAGCTCATCTCAAAAAGGAACTTTTTATTTAAATAATTATATAAAGTTTTTTACACATGTATACCCATTTTCAAATATGCTGAATTCAGTGGTGATATTCATTTTTTATGAAAATCAATCAAACCTGTTAAAAAATTGATCTAAATGTGACAGCCAATCTCAAAAAGGAACTTTTTATCTAAATAATTATATAAAGTTTTTTACACATGTATACCCATTTTCAACTACGCTGAATTCAGTGGTGATATTCATTTTTTATGAAAATCAATCAAACCTGTCAAAAATTGATTTAAATGTAACAGCCCATCTCAAAAAGAAACTTTTTATCTAAATAAGTATATAAAGTTTTTTACACATGTATACCCATTTTCAAATATGCTGAATTCAGTGGTGATATTCATTTTTTATGAAAATCAATCAAACCTGTCAAAAAAGTGATTTACATATGACAGCTCATCTCAAAAAAAAAATTGATCTAAATGTGACAACTCATCTCAAAAAGAAGCTTTTAATCTAAATAATTATATAATGTTTTTTACACATCCATTTTTAAGCATGCTTAATTCAGTGGTGATATTCATTTTTTATATAAAAATCATTCAAACCTGTCAAAAAAGTGATTTACATATGACATCTCATCTCAAAAACGAAACTTTTTATCTAAGTAATAATATAAAGTTTTTTACACATATATATCCACTTTTAAGCATGCGTAATTCAGTGGTGATATTCATTTTTTTATGAAAATTAATCAAAACTGTCAAAAAATTGATTTATCCCAAAAAGAAAGGATCAGTCACGGTTTTTTGAATTAGAGAATTACGTTTAATAGAAAGTATAAGGAGATGATGAAGTTTACCGTGTATGGCATTTTACACACATATACCCATTTTCAAGTAGGCTGTGTTTACTGGTTATATTCCTTTTTTTTAAATAAAAAAATTAGTCAAATCTGACAAAATAATTTAAATATGACAGCCCATATCAAAATTTTTATTCTTATAAAAAGTTTTTTATACATTTCAAGTATGTAGAATTTTATGGTGATGTCATTTTTTATGAAATCAATAAAACCTGTCAAAAAAATCGATAATTCACTCAAAATATTTCATTCTACAGTAACTTATGTAACTCGATAGGACCTCCATCTTTTTGGCTACAAATTCGTTATCGACTTGTAGTCTCTACGTCATATTAAAATTTACAGTATGTAATTTTGCTATTCATTCCATGATGATCCTTTCTTAGTAGCTCTTTTTTCATTAGAAATTTATATTTTTCAATGTGTGTTCGAAAATTTTTTTATAATGATAAAATTACTTTTTTCCTCTCTCAAAGCATTCTGATTAAAGAATCTTGATGATCTTAGACTTTTATCAGTATCGTGTATTTTATTATCAGGCCTGAATATTTGTCAACCAATCTCATTTCAAAGGTTTTTTTCTGATGAATCATTCGTGATGTTCATTGTTCAATTACAAAAAGTTGTCCACGTTCTTCATCTAAAAAATTATTTCCTTGACACAAAAGGAAAAAGATGGATAAATTCAATTTAAATTAAAAATATCTTGATAGTGACTAAATTCTCACATATTGGCATCTGTGCCATTTTTGATAAATCTGACCTATTCTAAATTGTCAGATTTCCTACCCATCTTAGCTAAATGTTAATTGTAATCCTAGATGATAAGCTATAGATTTAAATATTTTTCATTTGTAAAAGCGGAACTTCTTTTTAACAGTCAAAATCTTTTTGAAGCATCATATTTTTTTGATCACATGTTCTCTTTTCAATTAGTTTTCAACTTGGTTCCTTCTCTCATACAAATTTTCAAAAGATATTATAATACGTTTTGTTACTCAAGATGATTGTAGAAAGTATTATAAGCCAAAATATACAAAAAAAAAAGTATATTTTTACTATATATCTAATATGCAGCCATTTTTTGAAATTTTTTTACAGAACTGATTTTCAGGCATACATTACTTATTCAATTGCCACTTCAAGATATTTTTTAACCGTATTATCTAAAATCCAGTACAGAAATAAAATAAGCATAGTCGATTTGGTATAAAACAGATATTTTATTTTTTTGAAAATATTTTTGAAGACAGTATCTAGAAGTAAATCGCAAATCTGATTGAAGCTTTCAGATATTTTAAAACCATAAATGCCAAAACTGAGTCCAAAAATGAAACCAGCATCTTCCATTTGGCATAAAAATAGATATTTTATTTAAATTTCAAAAATATTTCTGTAGACATTAGACGTAAATCGAAGATTTGATTGATACTTTCAGACATTTAAAACCTCTAAAGGCAAAAAATGATTTCAGAAATAAAAATTATCATGGTCGAATTGGTATAAAAACATATATTTCATGTAAAATTAGAGAGAATATTTTGGGATATAGTTTTACGACCTAAACCGCAAATTTGATTGACACTAGCAGTAAAACCTCTAAATGCGAAAACTGTGTTCAGAAATGAAATCATCATGATCTATTTGCTATAAAAACATATATTTCACGTAAAATTTGAATCAATATTTTTGAAAACTAATTTTAGAACTAAACGCAAATTTGATTGATACTTATAGGTTTTTTCAAATTCAAACTGCAAAAATTGAGTTCATAAATGAAACTAGCATGGTTGATTTGGTATAAAAAAATATATTTAATTGTAAAATTAGAATGAATTTTTAGAAGTAAACCGCAAATTTCATTAACACTTATAAGTGTTTTCACATCCTAAATGTAAAAAATGAGTTCAGAAATGAAAACAGCATGATTGATTTGGTATAAAAACATTTATTTCATGTAAAATTGAGAGAATATTTTTGGAGATAGCTTTTAGAAGTAAACCTCAAATTTGATTGACATTGACAGATATTTTAAAACCTCTAAATGTGAAAAATGAGTTTAGAAATGAAAACAGCATGGTTGATTTGGTATAAAAACATATATTTCATTGTAAAATTTGAATGAATGTTTTTTGAGATAATTTTTAGAAGTAAACCGCAAATTTGATTAACACGTATAGGTATTTTCAGATCCTAAACGCAAAAAATGAGTCCTGAAATGAAACCAACATGGCCGATTTAGTATAACACATATATTTTATGTAAAATGTGAAGGAATGTTTTTGGAGACAATTTTCAGAAGTAAACCGCAAATTTGATTAACACTTATAGGTATTTTCAAATCCTAAATGTAAAAAATGAGTCCAGAAATGAAAACAGCATGACCGATTTAGTATAAAAACATATATTTTATGTAAAATTTGAAGGTATATTTTATTAGATACATTTTTGATCAATCAAAATTTTGATTGACATTTTCTAAAAAGTAGCCATGATTATTGAAAAAATTAAATATATAAAGTGTTATGCGTTCCAAACTGTATATAATTATAAATTTTCTGGGTATTATATAATATAGATCCTAAGTTATAAGGTTAAGTACAGATAATGTCAAAATTTTGCTGAAAAATTTAATTTTTCATTTTGATTGACAGTTTTGGATATGAAAGGTCATTCAAATACCATGAGAATGGTTTCAAAAGATGCAGCTAGCGATTTTAGGAAAAGTCACAAAATTTGAAGGGATATGATTCAGCCAATTTTCTACAATTAATTTTTTAGTAACGCCCCCCCCCCCCAGCTATTATTTAAAAATATAAAACCCCCCAGATATTTTTTATAATGTTCGATTGTTAAATTTTATAAGTAACACTGTATATAATTAATTAAATCTTTTTTTTAAAGAAAATTTGTTGATTATTATAATAAAAATATAATATCGAAACAAAATTTTCAAAAAGTTTCAGTTGTTTAAAATGTGCTTGATCTATTTATGACAGCTGTCAGAATTTTATTTGTAGACAAATTTTCAAAAAAACGCAATGATTTTCTTTTCTCGTATACTTTGATTTATGTTAGTTTGGTCCTCGGACATTTCGCCCCATCATTTTCATAAGACAATTCGTCCCATGGACAAATTCGCCCCATTATTTTCATAAGACAGTTCGTCCCATGGACAATTCGCCCCATTATTTTCATAAGACAGTTCGTCCCATGAACAATTCGCCCTATTATTTTCATAAGACATTTTGTTTCATGGACAATTTAAAAAAATTTATAGATAAAATAATTAATTTGAAATAATTTAATAGAGATAAAATAAACAAGAATATAAAATTTTTTAATAATTTTACACATAATAAGCAAAGATGGATGAAACAAATAGCCTATGAGACGTCTATGGGGCGAAATGTCTTTTGACCATTAGTTTAGCTACTTAAACGTTGGCTTTTGCTGCTTATAAAAACTTGAAAATATCAAATAAACTCTAATTCTTTATGCCTCCTATTATTTTGAAATTATTCTAAGAACAGACGGTTCCATTTTAAAATAGTGAAAATTGCTTTATTAGTTTATTTTGTTTCCTTTCTCTCTTATGTTAATTATGTAGTAAATTTTTCAATTTTGAGTAAAAGGTAAGGTGCAGCGGGTGTATTTTCAGTGGCAAGGCACTGATGTACCGCTTATGTCAAACTATGAACAAATTCGTATCAATGAGGAATCGAATCCAGAGGCTTCCGTGCTAAGTCCATCATCTCAACCAACCTGCCATGCCACCCATAGAGTATGCTGTAGGGGATACGTCAAATTAGTTTTCAAAAAACGTAAGTTATGCTCTAAAATTTTTTTAGTTTTTTTTGTAGGTCTATAACTTTTTCTGATAGACTTTTTTTCCTTAAAAGTTATTATAAAACGCAAATCATTGCAAAATGTTAAAAGTTATTTTACTTTTTGTAGATTTTTGTAGCTTGTATCAATTTAGCTTTTAAACTATTTTTGAATGATGCTGAGTAAAATGAAATAATGCGATCTTAATTTTTTGTTTTATTTTTGTTTGCACAATTATAACTTCATTTTATACCCTTGTCCCTGAATCAATCACATTTTTTCACATAAACATCGCAGGGTGTCTAGTAGACTCTTTGTCTTTACACTACATTCACTCATATAAAACTATCCAACCTTCAGTTATTTGTTTTCTCTATGAATCAAATATCCTTTCATCAATTCCTGTAATGTGCCTGGTAGACTACTTCATTTTCCAAATGAAAAGCCTATTTCACTCCCAAACATTTTTGGATTTTTTTAAACTAGTGTATATTCGATTGTTGTAGGTAAAAATGCCCCGAAAAAAATGCCCCCAATTAAAAAGTAGCAAAAAATGCCCCCTAATTTTTGATTTTCATGATTTTTTTAAATTATATAAATATTTTTATTTGGTACCACGAAAGGCTAAATTTCCAAAATTTCTTAATCTATAGGGTTTTTTTCTTTATAAAGTTCTTGAAAACAATAGCAAAGGTGCAGATTTTTGGGAATGTGTTCTTAAAATCAGTTAAAACACAAATTATATTTAGAAAGTGTTCTGATACACACAAAGTCCAAAAATATTTGCTGTTTTATAAATTTTTGTATTTAAAAAATTTTCCTATGCTGAGTTTTTCAGTTTACTTAAAAAGTTAACTTTTTGTTTTTTTACAAAAAATCTTTATTTCACATATCTTTTTTAAAAAAAATTTTTTTTAATTTTAATTAGTAATTTTTTGAAAATTTTTGCGTTGGGCATTTTTTCCTAATTTTAAATTGGGGCATTTTTTTCGGTCGCATTTTTACTGAGGGTTCCTACTTTTTAATTGGCGGCATTTTTTTCCGGGGGCATTTTTTCTAGGCACCATATTCGATATGCAAATTTAATTAAAATATTTTCGCTGGAAGTATAGTATTTAAATTCATCAAATTTGTAAAAAAAATATAAAGTAGTCTTATAAATTTAGGTATGCGCTGAATACACTCTATTTTAAACGATTGCTTGAATATTTGGTCTCTCGTGGTATTTCCAGACCACTAATTTTGAAAATTGCAACAAAAAAATTTCGCCCCCCAATAATTTCGAGGATGTGCGCCCCTGACTCAATTGTGAATATTGCCTCCAATTTTTGTTCGCATATACCTTTGGGTAAAATTTCAAGGTACTGTACTGCAAAAATTTCAAAGAGAAAAGACAAGTAAATTATCCGAACATTGTAAAAAAGTACAATGAATGTATGGGAGGAGTGGATACACTTAACAAGCTTTTGTCTAGTTACAGACCTCAAATAAGAAGCAAAAAATGGTGGTGGAATCGGTTTAGTAATGGACTAAACTTAAGCATTGTTTCTGCTTGGCTACTTTTATGCGAATTTGATGCTTCAAAAAAAGTAACACACTTGGAATTTAGAAGAGATATTGTTTTACACTTGATAGGATTGGGAAGGTTGAAAGAAATACGCCAAGGACCTAAAGCACATCTAACTAAAGATATGAGAGACACTGCCTCTGATCAACTAGAGCTCAAATAAGGATTGAGAATTATAGCAGATGAACCAGAAATTAAATAATAAAAAAAATTTTAATATCCATTTAAAGACTTGGCTTTAAAATAGGAAAAATAATTTCGAAAATCTACTCACAATTCAGGCAAGTCTTTAAAGATATTGAATTAAGTGAATTCAAATTTATTGAAGTTTTATAAATGTTTATATAAAACAAAAATGCATTGGAAAAAAATTGTATTAAAAATATCTAATCTATACTTGATTTTATTTAGATAATTCCAATATAATGTGTAAATTAGTTGAACATTTAAAAACCTGCCGATTTGCATGTTTATTGGTGGACCATAATGACCTAAACTATATACAATTTTTTTCAAAAGTAAAACGGTTAGGAACACCAAATGATGAATAATTTATTTCAAAAAATGTCAATATGAAATGGACGAAAAAATCACGGAAGTGTCATTACTCTTTTGATAAGCAAAAAATACGAGAAATATTAATTCTCATAAACCATATCATGATGGACTGGTTTCCAGCAAACGAGCTCTTGAGAAGTAAACCAAAGACCAATTTCAAAATTTGCACTTTTGACTGAATCACTTCCGTGTACGATGTTTCTTAAGAAATATAAAGTTGGGATGCATTAAAAGACAATAAGCAAGAATATTTTTAACATTTATAACGAGAACCCATTTTAATTGTAAATTAAATATTTCGGGTTTTTAACTTTTTACCATTTAATATCGGTGTTTAATTAAACTATTGAATATTAAAAAGCCAAAATAAACATATTTTTATAAGTCATATAAAAATGGAAAATGTTTACATTAAATTAGTTATTTTTTGACATGTTTCCAAAATAGGAACATTGGACAGTTCAAATAACTAAACTAAAATAATTTTTTTCTAATATATGTACACTTTATACTAAAAATAGAGCATATATACCAGGGCTGGAGAATAGTGTAAATTTTACAATTATTCTTACTCCTTTAGTTTTTAAAAATAAGAAAGATTCAATGAATATGAGTAGAGAGAGAAGTAACAAATACTTCCTTTACTCATTAATCTTACTCTTACTCCCTGGAAATCCTCTTTCTCCCTTAATCATTACTCTACATTCTACAGCCTTGATATATACATAATTTATGTTTAAAAAATCTAAACGTGGCTTAAAAAATCTTATTCTAAACGTGGCTTTTAAAATAAATTACACCAGTATTTTTGACGAAGTCTTGGTCTCTATATGATGTTATCCATTGCTTTATTATACATTATTATCAAAGCAGGTTGTCTGATTTACTTGATTTTTTTTCTTTTTTACTCTTCATTCAACTGAATGAACTAGAGGTGGATTAAAATGGATTGATAATTACATAATTATCATTTCAGACACTATAAAATAAAAGGTAAAAGTTTATACTCCAAAAACTTTAAAAGTTTTTACCTCCAGGATGATATATACATGATGTTTTCAAGGAATTATTTACAGAAAAAATGATCGAAAAGGTAATAAAATATAAAATTGCTGAAGCAAGAAAACGATATTCATTTTGATTCATCTTTTAACTTAACACTATTTTGGGAAAATATATTAGAAAATTTTTAAAAATAAGTTTGAGGTCATAATGAAATACTACGAGTTGATAAGACGAAGATTACCTAGGATGAGAGTTTTTGCGTGAGAAATATGGAAACATTTAATAAAAACTCAATGAAGTGCTACTACATGCCAAAAGAATACTCTACAGTTGAACAACTTTTATCTTGCAAGTCTTGTTGTAATTTTACACATATGCAACTAATGCCGAATAAATTTGGATTAAAATGTTGGCTTCTTGATGCCAATAATGGATATGTTATCAATTGATTTCCATACACGAAGAGGATAGATCCCTTTAGGAGAGCTAGTTGTCTTGAGGGTTTTTGAACAATTTGTTAATATGGGCTTAAATCTAAAAACAGACTTTTCACAAATTTAAATTTAGCTAGAAAACTTAAAAATTTGAAAACTTTGCTTGGTAAAATGCTTGATCAAATTATAAAAAAAACTTTTTGAAAAAATAAGATATTTGGACAATATTTTTTAAATTAAAATTCTCTTTGTGACAATTGACATATTTTGACAGTTAGAGATTTACTAAAAGTTTTGTCTTTCTAGGGTTAGGTTAAAAGATAAAAAAAATTGATTTAAGTAAAAATAATTATTTATTTTTTCTGAATAAATTTTTTAATTCTTCGACCATGGATTCCCAATGAAAACACAGACGATGCCCAACTAACAACTTTTTAGTTAAAGACGGCATTCTCGCACAGGCTCTACATATAACTGTTCCTTCACCGATGATTTGACTATATGCTGAACCAAGACAGATATCATGGATTCGGATAAACAACGCAGAGCAAATGATAGCGAGGCTGAAAACGAACAAGATGTCCTCAATAGATCTAGTGACGCCTGATTATTTTTTACATAGAGCTAATCGGAACTTTTATCGATGTCCAATATCTTGAGAATAAACGAGATCCTTCGGAATTCTCTAAGTAATATGCAAGAGCTTCGTAAAGAATTTTTTTGTTCATATAGTTCGATTTATTTAACACTCTTCTCCCCTCTACTAAAAAATGGCTACTGTTTTTATTATATTATTTTTGCTCATGATTACATACATATAGAAGCTTTGTTCATATCTTCACCGTGCTTTACTATTCGTTCTACAAGAGTTCATTTTTGGAGCAGGCTTTTTTATCTTTATTGTTGTTTTTGTTGGTCTTTACGTGTCTATAGTTTTTATTTAATGGGTGATTCAGATATTCTTAAGGTAATTAAAGCTGCGCAATTAGGAGGTATAAATTCGCTTCTAAGTAGGGAGATTTCTAAGGCAAGCTTAGGTAATGCGCTTATTTATTTAATTGAAAAACAATCCTCAAATCTATGCTTGAAATAAATAATAAACTAGATCTTATAGATTCTAAATTAACAAACTTAAAAAGCCAGTCTACTAAATCTGCCTCAGTAACAAAAACTGTTTTATCTTACAGCCAATTAGCTCAAATTAATACTAAAACCAATAAAATTTATAATTGTAATCCTTCTCTTTCAGTTAAAATTCCTAAGTTTTTTGATAGCTCAAATGAAAATTTCTCTTCTTGTATTAATAATAAGCTTAAACCAGGGTATAATAAACTATGTTTAAAAAACTGTAAAAAAACTAATGATAATTCTCTAATTCTTGAGACTTCTAACAATAATAATTTGGTACATCTTAAATCAGTGCTTACTGCTAGCTATTTAAAGTTTGAAGATATAATACAGAAGTCTCCGTATTTTTGTGTAAAAAATATTAGTAATGAAATAGATTTTGACAAAGTAAAAGAGTTTATTTGTAGTCAGAATAAT